>CAJHQP010000593.1:0-172376 GCA_905132765.1 Moricandia arvensis | reverse complement strand
TCTAACTTATTCAGTAATAGCATAATTAACTACTGTTAACAATTTACAAACTAATAAGCTAAGACAGTTTCGATGAATGTAAAATAGAATTTTCCGATAAAACTTTCCTGATTCAAAAGGGGATATATGGGTATCCAGTTGTGAAGAGATTGGACAAAAGGGTCCACTTTTGTTAGGGAACAAGAGATTTGATGCCACAGTGGAAAATCCAAACATCTTTTTCAAGAATTTGTAAAAGACATATCAACAGAATATGCCATTTCCAGAAGCAAGCAAACACACATGAGGCTTTCTCAATCTCATTCCATCACCAGCAAGCCAACACATGTATGTATGTATGTATTATGTATGCATGTATATATGTGTGTGTGATTCTGAGGAATGGGAGAAAAAGAATTAAAGGACAAATGATTTTATAAAATGATAAAAAGTAGATAACACACTAAAGCTAGGGTCATGTTAGAACATTTTGGACATTGACGTCGACTACTAGAAACGCTTGGATAGCCATTAAAGAGCGGCTATGGAATTGTCCACGTCTTACTTAAAAACAGTGATGGTCTAGCTGAAGAAGATGCATACAATACCCCCGTGTTAATTTGTTTTTTATTTTATTTTATTGGTCAATGCACACCTTATTAGTAAGAAAAATGACAATACATGTAACAGACTTATTACATTAATCGTGTTTCAAAAAAAAAATGTAACACACTTATCACAAATGGAAGAAGCACACTTATTTGTACAAAAATATTGTCATTGCAACTCTACATCAGAAACGCAAATACTACTTAGTACTTCACAAACGAAACCATCTACCTTGCATCCACACATATAAATACTCGCAGATCCTTTTTTGTGCAAAACTCTGGCAGATTCAAAAACTACAAGTACCAGTTAAGATAAATATTAATTCTAATTATTTTTAAGTATTTTAATTTTGAACCACTGCATCCGAAAATATCTTTATCTTACGTGGTCGACCATGTAACTGGTATGTAGGCTGTAGAGGCTTTCTCGTTAGTAAAGTTATTAAAGCCAAATTTAGTCAATCAGAAGACTTTAATTCTCTAAAGTCTTTAAAGCCACTTTTTAAAAAGTCTTTCTTTTCTTCACATTTTCTTAAATCCATTTTCTAAGATTTTGGTTGTGATTGTGACTTTATACTGTTAAAACTTTAAAAAGTTAAAACCATGGGTTTTCTGGCTTAAAAAAAAAACTCTCCCATTAAGAGTAAAAACAAATAAAACTGGTTCAGAGTATTTTTTTTGAAAGATTTTGGAGACTTTAATGGTTTAGTTGGTGTTTTTCTGCACCAAGTGCAGAAATAGAAGTTATAAATTTAAATATATTTTAAAATAAACTTTTATAGTTTGTAAATTTTATTATTTGCTTACAAAATTTAATTTTAAATTTGTATTTAATTATATGTAAAGTTATATAAATTAAATAACTTTTAATTATAATTTTATTTAATAATAAATATGTATATATTTAAAATTATAATCTTAAAAATATTTTTATCTATTTATTTTGGTTAAAATATATTAAATTAAATTCTACAAAATTAAGAGAAAATTTCCTTAGGTATATAATTTTCAAAATGCAAAACTAAATAGTATTTCTTAAATTTGTAAATATTTAAAAGAAACTAATTGAACTGGGATTCATACATTATTCTTTAAAAAAACTGCATAAAATTTGAAGAATTATTTTAGTCATACAAATTATATAATTATGAAAAATAGAATTAAATAAGATTTCAAAAATTGTAAATTATTCTTATATTTCTATTTTTATTATTATATTATTTATTGTTATATTAATAATAATTTATTACTTATTACCATATTCTAATAAATTTTAAAAAATAAAAATCAAAATGTATATGTCCATGTCACAATTAACATCAAACCATGTCATCATTGATGTCATCATTTTACTTCCAAAATTAATGTGATGATGATACATGACAAATCATTCTCAAATAATGTCTAAGGGACTAGGGATAATCAACAAAACATGATTGGTATAAAAATAGATTTGAAGGCTTTTAATCTAATTCAAAGTCTTAAAAGCTCTTAAAACCAATTTGCCAATTGGACCATTTAAAGACTTTTCTCTTTCTCATTGTTTCAAATAACTGACATGCATCACATTTTTTTTTTATTTTCTATTTTCAAGCAAATAAAAGAAACAACAAAAAATAATTAGAAAACTGATTTTCATTAAGTAGTTAGGGGTCTGAATGGTACGTAGGCTTTAGAGTTTTTGTAGATATGTAAAACCATCAAAGCCAAAATTTTCCAATTATTTTCTGAATGCGTTAGAACTTAGAAATCTCTAAAAGGAGGGGGGGGGTGTATTGAACATTTTAGAAGCTTTTAGGGTGTTTTAGTTTTAATGGGCTTTAGGTGAGTTTTGAAGTTATTTGGGTGTATTGAACATCTTAGAACCTTTTAGGGTGTTTTAGTTTTAATGGGCTTTAGGTGAGTTTTGAAGTTATTTGGGTGATTTTGATGAAAATTTCAAAATACAAATAAAAATATCTAGGTGGGTTGATAAGATATTTTGTATAGATTTTAAAATTGTAAGTGATTTGAAACAGTAAATACTAGTTTTGGTCAACAGTAAATACTAGTATTGCTCAACATATTTTTTTCTTACTAGTTTTGGTCAACATATGTCAAAATTTCTCAAACTAATGGATACTAGATACTCGTACAGATATATGCATAGACAAACATGCGGTTCATAAAAAAAACAATTTAGAACTAAGCAAAGTAGAATAAAATGATACTGCATCTGGTGATTGCATGAGTTTGTTCTTTCTTCAAAACTACTTCATGTTGCAGTTGCAGAGACAACTCATACACTTCTTTCAGATTATTAATCTCTGATTGCATCACAGAAGCGGGTGCAGTTGCCATAATCATGTTTGCAGTTCTGTAGCGTTTGTATTTGAAGTGCCATGCTTTGAGAAATTGTTGCTTCTTCAGGTCGTGATGACCATTGTCCTTGAGCTTCTTCCAATCTTTCAAGTTGTATCAGACCTCCAGGAGCCCAACTAATCTTCGAGTTCCACATTAACCGTGACATGTGCATATGCTTCCTCATTCTTAATTTCGTTTTTACCAAAGATGATGCTCAAGTTGTGGCATGACTTGTTGGTTGGTGTGAAGCACTTCCTCTGCTTCTTTTTATCCCCAAGTCTGTTAAATCATTCAACACACTGTAGGCAGAATGTGTTGACTTAATTCAAGTATATCTCTCACCATTCTCAGCCACTCCTAAGTGTAAAGCATCAAAGATTGGACACAAAAAACCTCTGATATGGCATGTTGTTGATCCTCAAATACCATATGAGTTCAAGCATTCTCCAATAGCTTATTTGTATGGCTAGATTTCAGGATGTGAAGTGGTTACAGAGGTTTTGTTATTAAGTTTTCTTCATCAACAACTCCATGTACCATTTGTGAATCACTTGCTTCTTGCAGAGTGATCGTCCTGAATCGATTCTTCCCTTGGAGAGATACCAGAGACAACTCATCCCCATGATCAATCGTTAGAACTGTTTCCTTCTCTGTTGCACCACTGAAGCTTGCCTTGTGAACAATCTTAGGGGTTGATACGTGGTTCAGTAGCTTCTGAATTCTCTCAGTCTTGTTGCTTTAGCCAAAGGTAAGCTCGAAAATCTTCATATAGTCATCTCTCCAAAGTCTAGAGTAACTAACTTACCCCATCAATAGGAAGAATAAAGTTCATTAATTTATCACTAATTAAACTTGGAAAACACGAGAGGATGTGAGGGAAAGATAAAGAACAAACTCACAAGACCTTGTTTTTGTATGAGCTTCCGAATTGAGAAGAAAACAGCTCAAAGTGATTTATTGCGTGGAAGCTTGAACCAATAAACAATTCTCCACAATGGCTTACTCATGAGATTCATGAACTCGCCCTCACTCTCGTCGTCCTGTTTTCCACAATGGCTTACTCATTGAATCAATATTCGAGGTGCAAATGATGAAATTACCGGTTCAGGTTTCACAGAGTTTTAGGTTAGAGAAACATGTTACATCAGGTGTCAGAGTTTCTTACGGCAAGGAAACCTTTTTTTGTTAGTTCTCTCAAATAACATTTGTAGAGATGTTATTCTAAGGTAGTTGTTTTTAGCTAAAAAATAAAGTAACGTATTCTCAAATCCTCTTTACAAAATTTATTTTCTAAATAATGTTTACCTTCGAATAACATTGGATTTGATATAGTTTTTCTAAATTGTTAGTTGAATAACAGAAGATTTCAAGTGATGTTTAATAACTTTATACAAATTTCATATTGAATAACAGGGCATTTGAAAAAAAAAATCTAAATTACTGCTTGAATAACATGGGATTTTAATCAAATCTCACAATCTTCTAAAACCCTTGGTTCAATACATCCCCTAAGTCTTAAAACCACTTAAAAAATCTTCCTTTTGTTCGCATTGTCTAAAACTTTAAAGGATTTTCTCTTTCCCATTTGAGAAAAAACTGACGTGCATCACTTTTTATGGGGGGATTTTTTTACCACATTATTAGTACTATTTTTCATTTTTATCTTCATTAAATATATATTTTCATAAATACCATTTTAAGAGGTAATTTCTTTTTAAAATTATTTAGAATTCTAAATTTTATATTCCTAAACCCTACTCAACCCCTCAACTCTAAACCCTAAGTTTTAAATTAATTAACCTAAGGATTATATGTATGTTTTTCCTCTTAAAAATAAGGGTAAAAGTGATTAAAAGATACATGAAAAGTGATAATAGGAAATTGGTTTTGACAGTTTCCCTTTTTTTCTTCAAGCAAATAAAAGCGATAACAAGCAAAATAATTGGTAAACTGATTTTCATTATGTAGTTAGCTCTTTTTTATCAAGAAAAAGTCATAATATACTATTATTAGACATTAATTTGTTAAAGATTTAAAGTCATTGTATAGATAATTGAAAATCATTCTGTAATGATTCAAAAAATATAAAAAATAATCAAATATTATCTTAATAAATTTTATTAAATAAATTTTAATAATAAAGAAAATCAATGTTATTTTTTAATAATAAATAAATAAAAGCACTTTTTCTTGATAATTTTTATTGTTTCCGGTTTTAGTTTACCCTATATAATTCAGAGTTTGATGACAAAAAGATAGATTTTTCTTCTAAATGACTCAAAACTTGTGGTCAAACACAAAAATACCATATTTGTTTTTAGAATTTCATTTGTTCTATTAACCCTAGAAGTTCAAATGCCATTACTTTTGTTTCTTTTATTTTTTGAAAATGATTGTTTAACTCAATCATCCTTATCCTTTTCTTTTATTTCTTTTTAACCAACCACCATGAAAAAATAATTTCAAGCTCTAAATGCACTTAAAATCGACATATATATCTTTATATTCTCATTTCTTACACACAAAAACCATTTTTTCAAGTTTCTCTCATTTGATCTCAAATCCCAAATTTTTATTTCAAAATTTGTCAGCTTATTGTAGTTACTCAAGTTCATGATTCTTGATCAAAACTGAGTGGATAACTTTAATTAAGAAGTTATATGTGCTTCGAGAAGTTAAACATGAATCTCTCCTGATCTAAGAATGATATTTGATTTTTTTCATATATGTTTTGCAAAGAAGGCTTTTTTATAAGTCTTCTCCATCAAGAAGTCTTGTAGTCAATGCATATATTAGTTTTGCAATGAACTATTTTGTGTGTTTTCATCGAAGATTTCTCTAAAATTATTCTACATTTTCTTTGTAACCAAAAAAATCGAGTAGACTTCTGAAAAAGTTTTTTTTGTGATAAGAAAATTAGTTTTGCAATTGACCGAAGTTTTGCGGAAATTTGAAATTTTCAAAAAAGATTCTGGATAAGTTTTCTACCAGAAGACTTCTTAAGTTTTTTTCTTATAGTCACATGAAGTCTCCAGAGTCTGGCAAGAAGTCTGTGTACGTTAGTTTTGCAAATAACAATAAATAATAAATATATACCTTAAAATTAAACAGTTAGAAGACTCTTGAGAAGTCTCTTTAATTTATTTCGAGATTCTAGTCAAATCATGAGTTTCAAAAGCAAACTTCTATAGAAGATTTTCAAAAGGTCTTCTCTTATAAAGTCAAACGTTCTCAATTGCAAAATTAATTTATGCAAATTTCTTGCGACATTGTGGAGACTTCACGTAACAGTAAGAAGACATTTGTAGAAGCCTTCTATTGGAATGGAAGTGTAAGAAAAAGTCAAATTTGAGCAAAATTTCAGTAAATTGCAAAAATAATATAATTATTAGAGAAGACTTCTCTATGTCTAAAAATGTTTGAAAATGACTTCAAACATAAAAAGTTTTCAAAAAATTAAAAATTTTATGATCAAATAATAAAAAACTATAATAAGCTTTGAATTCTAACTCACAAAGACAAAAATATACTTTATGTTATTTGAAACTAGAAACTTTACAAATAAAATAATATCAAAAATATATAGTCAAAATGAGTTTGAATGTACATTTTTATTTGGTTTTAACACACAAAAAATGAATATATCAAAAATTTAATGATCTCTATTTTACTTTATAGAACGAAAAAAATAATTAAAAATAAATTTAAGCTGAAATAACAAGAGAATAATCAAATTAAGTTGAATCTATAACTTTATTTAGATTAGCCCACCAAAACAACAAAAATATTGGTAATAATAAAATCTTACTAATTTTGGCAGTTTACATTGCAAATTGTCTTCTGAGAAGTATTCTAGAGAAGTCTGCTAATAAAGTCTGAAGTCCGATATTGTTCTTAGATCTGAAAAACTTGCATACAAAAATGATTTCAACACAAAGATTTTTTTTTTAAAAAGAACCTTTTTATATTTAAATAATAAAAAAATAATCACCTTAGGTTGACTCTATTGATTTATTCCAATTTAACATACAAAAAACACAAAAATTCTTATGTAAAAATATATAGATCTATTTTTTAAGATTGGAAGATGAAAACCATGAAATGAAAAATTCTGCAAAAAGATAAAATAGTGAAAAGACATAATATAAAATATGAAAAATTGATATAAAGTTTGATGTCTTCAAGTTTAAAGAGATTAGAGAGAGGTTAAAAAACTTTATATTGAGAAACATTACATTTTGCTGTAGCCATTTGAGAGAAAGAGAAATAATTCGTAAATTTTGTTTCTATAAAGAGACAAAAATTCGATAGAGAAGACTTCTCGAGAAGTCTTAGAAGTCTGTTACTAAAAGACTTCTCAAGAAGCCTGCTACTAGAAGACTTCTGAAGTGAATAATTTTTTGGCAAACTTTTTAAGAAGTCTTCTACCCCTAAACCCTAAAAGCAAATATATTAACTAGATAGTCATAAACAATTCATTAAACATAAATCAATTTATAAAATGTTTAAATATACAAAAGAAACATTTATATCTCAAACTTTATTTTTGTAAAATTATATTAAAATTCAAAATCTAATCCTAAGAATACCAACATTACTTGAACATATGTTATCAAACCCCAACTAACGAACAACCATGACATACAAACTATATTCACTCATCTATGTAGAAAAAATCAATTATATTAAATTTAAATTTACACAATATAAATTATTTATATTTACATGATTTCAATTTATTTTTCATCAGAATACTTTTTTCATAGTTTTTATAAATTAATTTTGTAATTAAATACATGATTAGACTTCTCAAGAAATCTTCTCAAGATGAGTATACTTCTTGAGAAATCCTCTGACAAAAGACTTCATTGTTTAGAGAAGACTTATGAAAGCTATAATCATAAAAGTATTTACATGTTTTTTGTCATGAGGAGATAGTTATAACTTTACTACACTAGGTTACTTTTGCATTTAACTGCATTTGAGGGTATAGATTTGCAATCAAATTCAAATTTTAGGTCTTTTAAATCCTCATATATTTTGTGTGTTATGCCATTAATTTACTGTGCATCATGTTACAACAATTTAGCTTCCTATTTTTGTTGAACTAAAATAGAACACTAGAAGTATTAAAAATACTATGAAAACTTTTGATAAAATTGAAGGTTTTGCTAGGTTTCAGTCTTCCAAACTCAACATATATGGCTTCATCATCTAGTCAGGATAATAAGGTATCACTTTTGTGGGGCTTATTAAACCAAGGATTTGAGATATTTCAAGATTTGAGAAAATCCAAAAAAATCCGAGATTTGAATAAATCATAAAAAGATTTTATACAAGTTTTATGGGGTTTTGAAAAAAATCAGGGTTTTTGATTTTTTTTCTAATTTTAAATATTTATTTTAATAAAACTTTTATTTTTAAATTACTATAGTTTGATATTATTATCGTTTATGAAATTTATAAAATACAAAAATAAAATTAATTTTCAAACACTTTTTATTTTTATTTCATTTCAAAAATTTGATTTTTTTTTTTAAAAAATGTGAAAGATTTTTTTAAAAAAAAATTCAAATACCATCATCGGAGGTGATATTTCAATTCGCCGTTTTTCACTGTAAACTATCATCAAAACTCTACCAAATCCCATTTGATGGATATTATTGAAAAAATTCATATTTTCAAATAAGTTGGAATTTTCTAGAATTTATACAAATGACTAATTCAATAGGCTTGGATTTCATATGAAATTAGTAAATGCTAGATACAATAAGAGGGATTTGAGAAGAAAAAAAGAACTTTTTTTCTTAAATCCTTGATCCAATAAAACCCTTTTTTTTAAAAGCTAAACCTTTTGAGTGACTCTTTGAAAGTTATTAATTTTAGTATTGATATAATGTATAACTTGTTTGATTAAAAATTAATGGTTTAAATATGTTAAAACTTTTTAGGCTTTTGAGTGGTCAACCAGACTTTGTAAACTTAATGGTTTATAGTAGTCAGAGTTTGTAAAGCTTTTGATACCAATCAGACTTTTAAAAATATTTAGAGGAACAACTGCAACTTTTAAAGTCAAAATCACTACAGCCAAAATTCTAAAGCCAAAGCCTAAAGCAAAGATCGTTACGTTAAAACTCGGTAGAAAAATATTTTACGCCATATTTCAGGTAATACTGCAGGTTGGTTCCATGCGAGAAAAATATTTAAGGAAATTTGTCAAAAAATAACCTAAACACTACAAAACACGCTTATTACGAGGAATCAATTAACCACAGTAACCATTTTGTCGAAAAAACATCCCTCATAATAGACGTTTCGTCGTAACTTCCTTGTTAGAGTTACGCTGAATTGTATTCGTCGTAAAAGCAAAGCATACATATTCATCATAACTTCATGGTTAACTTACCTCTTAAACACCTCATAAAATGTCCTTGTAAAGTCGTTGTGAATATTCAACGTCAATTCATTGTTAATTGAATGTAAAGTTTATGACAAATTTACAAAAAAGTGGTTGTTAAATCCTCATAATTTTTTACGACGAATTAGCTAGTACTTCAAATAAAATCATTGTAAACGTTACGAAGAGTTTACAAGTACTTTCTAGTAAATTACTTGTAAACAATACAAATAATTTATAAGTATTCCTTGTAAATTGCTTGTAAATGTAGCGAGGAATTTATATCCTTAGCTGAAATTCAATTATTTTTTAATAATTAAAACTTTAAATTATAAAACAATAACTAAAATTAAAATATCTAAAACTATAAAAATTTAAATTTCATGAAATATAATTATATAGGTATTGAAATTTATAATACAAAACAAAAAAATAAAAAACAAAGCTAGTGATGGAGGACGTCGTCGTCAAAGTAGTTGGAGGCGTTCATTCCAGCAAAGTCTGTTTCTTCCTCCGCGGGACTGGGTAGATGATGTTGTGGAGAGGAAGATACGAGGATTAGGATAGAGAGGAGGAGGAGGAGGTAGAGTGTAAAGCCCCGACCGCCCACGTCTAATGAGCCTCCCATATCCGCTCTCTCGGCCTATGGGTTCCATTTTATGCGACAGGTAGTCCATTAATTTTTCGGAGGCTCGAAAGTGTTGTTTACTGACCATGCAATCACCACATGACATTTCCCTGTACCTTGGTCTCACTCACACGGTATCGTGAATCACTTCCCAATAGGTCACCCATCCTTCCACTACTCCAGCACATCACGCTTAATCCTGGAGTTCTCAATGAATGTGCGACGGAAAAGATAAGTGCAATTGACATAGGTAGCCAAATCGATTCTCTTAAGCATTTTTCACATATACGAGAAATCGATATGGTACAATTCACCCCACTCACAGAGCGCAAAGCCCCCGTTGCGCACCACGACATGTCTCTAGACGCCTCTTGGATCAGATCCGAGATGGCTAACTAGCTGATATGGGCACGGATATCACCCTTCTCAGACTGGATGGATAGAGGAAAAGGATCAAGCTTTGGTTGATGGATGAATGATGAGATTGGAGTGAGACTTGTGGAGAGGATGGAATGAAGATGATATCCGGATGGAAGACACTCGAACTAGATCAATGGAGGATGGGAAACAACAAATGGTTGTATAACCAACTTGCTATCTCAATGGATGAAGGATGGTGTGTAGATGGAGTATGGATTCAAGCTGCTTGTTCGTATAAACAACTCAGCAAGAATGGTAGATGGATGATGGAGATAGATGCTGATTGATTCACACAATCGACGGATTGAATGGTCGCCACAAACTCTATGGACTGAGCTTGATAAGACACGATTTGCTCTCAAGACTGCTTCTCACAAACTCTCAAAAGAATTAGGTATTTGCTAGGGGAAAACTGACTCATATATTTCATAAAAGTTAAATGATACAAGGCTGCTTATAGGGGCTTATATACTCGCCGATGAAGCTATGCCCTTCTAGGGGTCTTTGAAGCAAATTTATTACATGACTCAATCTTAGGACCTAATGAAAGCTTAGCTAAACAATCCCTTGACTCTATATTCGAAAATAGACTAAAAAGGAAACAAAATACTGCAAGAAAATATGATTTGGTTAGTCAAAATATCAAGCATATAATTTGGATTCATACCTTTGCTTGGAAGGCGCCTCTTGATGGATTTTGAATTGACTAGCCGTTGGAGAAGAGCCAAGCTTGAAGTGTTGTCGTTTGGGGCTTGTCTCTTACTCCTAAATCACCGTTTCACTCAAGGGAAGAGATGGTGAATAAGGAAACCATCTCTTTATGTGAAATGATTGACCACAGGATAGCATCATCTTTTCGACCGTCTCGTATAACATAAGGTGGAGCTTTTATAACCTCTGATCCGGAAATGGAGAGCTTGTCTAGACGGTTTGTGATGTCCTCTAAGTTGGGGTTGGTATTGGCCTTGGAAAACAATCCTTCAATGGCTTCACAGAAGCTTGCAATCACTCCCTTGGTTCCTGATCTTGTCCTGGGTGCTTGTCTAAGGGTTGATATGTTGATGTCTGGTTCTATGTCCTCATCACCAGGTCTGATTCCACTTGTAATGCTTCGACCGTCCATGACTAATGGGCCTCCAACGTATGTTCCCTTGACCCATGGGCCCATTCCATACTGACCATGCAATCACCACATGACCTTTCTTCATGCTTTGGCCTCACTCACACCGTATCGCGAATAATTTCTGATGGGTCACCCATCCTTCCACTAGTCCAGTGCAAGCATGCTTAACCCTGAAGTTCTAAAGAATGTGTGACGAAAAATATAAGTTCACTTTGGTGACATAGGTAGCCAAATCAATTCTCTTAAGCGTTTTCCGGATATACTATAGAATTCGAGATGTTACATAGAGAGGAAGAGACGAGGATTAGGGGTCAAAATGGTTCAAGTTTATATTGGGAAACCTGATTCTTCATATAATTCTTGTAAATTTGCGATGAATGTACCGGGTCCTGCGTTTTTAATTTACAAGGAATGTACCAATTCCCAAAATTTTCCAATACGACGAATTTACTAGGACACATGTTTACATATTACGACTAATTTACTAGGACAATGTTTTTCTATTATGACGAATTTACTAGGCTACATGTTTAGCTATTATGACAAATTTACCAGGATCTCGTGATTTTCTATTATGGAAAATTTACTAGGAAATATGTTTACCTATTACGAAGAATTTACTAGGAAACATGTTTTTACGACGAATTTACCATAACCCTTGTTTTCATTATGACAAATTTAAAAGGATTAGATCTGAATCCCTAAACCCCAAAGTCCCTTACCTGTTTCCCTCAACATCATTCCCTTTACCCCATCATCCACTTTATCCCATTTTCCCTTAAATCCTAAATCCCAATTAGATCTCTTATCCCCTTAACACATATCATAATCAAACAACACACACATGCATTTAGTCTTAAACTGATATATATATATATATATATATATATATATATATATATGAAAACTAATTATTTAAACATCTATTACATCATTTTGATTCATCATTCGAGTTTTCATCAATATCACTACAATGATCATCACTTTCATCAAAATCGTCTTCACCTGGTTCATCCGTCATATCGTCAGAAAGATCTTCATATTCACGGTTATGTGGGTCAATAAGAAGGAAGTCATCAGTTTGTTGTTCATGTACCTCAACTTCATTAATACACACTTCTTGTTGCAAATGTGGTTCTTTTCCAGCGACTATTCGACCACGAGGTGTAACTTTGATAGCAAATAACCAAGTTATTTCAGAATCTCTGAGCCGAGAGTATGTAATGAAGCTAAATTAGTTTGCTTGCAAAGCTAATATGAAAGACTCAAATTTGTAGTATCTTCGTTCAGAACTGACATCAACAACATCAAATTTGTTCAATTGAACACCTCTGTTCACAAAGGGGTCAAACCATTCACATTTGAAGAAGACACATTTCAGCTTCACTAACTTTGTACATTTCACTTTAATAATCTCCTACAAGATCCCGTAAAAAGCTGTTTCACCTTTCACATATACTCCTTAATTACTTGTAGCTTGTTGGATCCCATACTCATATGTGTGTAAAGTAAATCCTCGTGTGAAATACATTGGTGATACAATGACCTTTCGCAACTGGAACTTCCACCAATTCGTGAAACCATGAAGAGTAATATGGATTGCCATAATCAACCTACAGAAATAAACATAATTATGTCAAAGTTCATATTATATTAAAGATTGAGATGTTTGAGGGAGATTTATATATAGTACTTGATTTCTCAACCACTTAACAAAGTGTTGATCTTTTTGTGTGTTGAGCTCAGTTTTGGATATTTCTGGTATTGTTTCTTCGAGTTGAGTAACAAATAAGCTGCAAAATAATAATTTACATATAACACTTTGCAATCGGTTCAATATATATGTATATATAACTTGAGTATCTTTCAAATGAACGCATCAATGTATCCTCACAATTAAGGAAAATATAAATGTGGGGACTATGAGTGTCTTCTTACTCGACCAAACTTCTTTCAATTAACTAACCAATTGCCCAATTTGGAAAAAGATGTCTAGAACACCATCAACTACATATGTTGGTACGACACCACCATCGTCATATCTTCTTGGAGCTCTTTTTCGTGTACGTATTTTGGGTGCTAAGTAGTATGATGTGAAGTGAGATGTTTCTTCCGTCAAACTTCTAGCAACTATAGAACCTTCAACCTTTGTGAGATTTTTTAGCGTTTCTTTTCAAATGTTTAATGGATCGCTCGTATGTATACATCCATCGAAAATGAACACGTCCACCAAGTAATGCCTCGTAAGGAAGGTGAACTAAGAGATGTTCCATGACATTGAAAAAGGTCAGAGAAAATATTTTCTCCAAGTTGAACAATAAGATCGGAATGTCCTCGTGAAGTTGTTGGATGAGATCTTCATTTAATGTTCGTGTGCTCAGATCCCAAAAATGCTCCAATGCCTTGTATATTGCAAAAATAAACCCAATATTTAGTAGTTATAAGTAATCAATTAATTATGGAAGTAAATAACGAAATTAATCAACAATAGTTACATGCAAATGCTTCATGTACATTTGTTGGAAGCAGCCCATCAAATGCAAATAGAAGTAGTTGTTGCATAAACACATGACAGTCATGACTCTTCATTCCTAGGAACTTTTGATGTTGTTCAACACATCTAGAGATATTTGAAACATAACCATCAAAAAAACTTCACTTCTGATACCACCTAATTGAATAACACCAAATTTGCTTATGATAACAATATGAATATTGGAACTGAAACTTTTCCATTTCTCTTGATATGTAACTCACTTCTTGAGCAAATATCCGGTAAGTATAAGCATAACTTTTTGCTTTCTTTTATCTTCCATTTGACGTTCATCATTGTATTCATCATGTTGTCAAAACTTTCTTCTCTCTATTCACCACTGTGAGATTTTCAGAGTCTCTGGTTGTGTAAGTGAAGAACAGACCCACAAGGGTCGTATTTTCATGAACTAGCTGAGAGAGAGAGAGAGAGAGAGAGAGTATGATGGAAGAGATAGTTTGCAGATGGAAGAATTGAGATTATAGGGAGGTTACAAAGTATAAGTGTAACCAAGAATAGAGAGATTCAGTAATCAAGACTTAAGATTAATGAAGGAAGGAGAAATCCCCCTTACTCTATTAAGAGTTACAAACGACAATACACTGCCTTATATAGATCAGAAACCTAAATCTAATGGTTGAGATCGCCTGACGAGATGGACGATCTGGATGAGGAGTTGGGTTGATTTTGGTGACTGAAGCTGATTGGTGGAGAGGCTGGTCAAAGGGGAAGGCTGGCTCCTGATTGGTTGCCTTAAAGCTCCCATGAATGTTTCCATGTATAAGGCTAGATACATGGTCCACAACAGCTCTTATTTTCCAGCAAGTGACAGCCTATCTTGGACAGCCTTGACCAGCCTCTTCTTGGCATCTTTGCTTGGTTCAGATTGTGCCACACGACCAGAACCATTTAGGGATAAGTCCCAAGCTTTGCATAGACCACCAGGGAGTGTACAGACATGTTATAGTCCGTACACTTTTGTCCTATTTTCGCACAAAGCTCAAAACTCCTCAAATGGCCGAGTGTCAATATTTCGGGTCGACCTTGGTCCGTACGGATCCTTACAGTCCGTACACGGTCCACACACAATCCGTACGGTTCGCCCTATATTTGCACACTCGACCATTTGATCCCACATGGTCTCCTAAGTCCCTCCTGGACTTGGCCTTATCTTTGCACCAGCCTCAGCACACTTCTGGACACTTTTAAAAACTCCTGAAGCCTTCCCAGAACTTTCCTGGAGGTCTCCAAAATTTTTCCAGAGGTCTTGCCATAACTTTTCACAAGACTTTTTCTCAACCCAACTCCTCCTTTGGCTCCATTTAGTTCTTCAAATTAACACTCCCCCTCAAGCTTGAATATAGGAGATCCTTAGTCAAGCTTGGAACTTTGAAGAATCCCCTCATTAAAAACCTTACAAGAAAAACCCTTTTGGGACAAAACCTTGTAAGGAAAAAAAGTAGGTTCATCCAGGTATGGGGATTGGTCGGTGGGTCTTTGTGTCTTAAGATCAATGTGATGGACACAAAGACCCTGGATTATAACCTCTTCACGTGATGTAATGTTGATATTCACTTCATTGCACATCACAAACACTTTTTGGAACTCATATTGAAACCAGCTTGTGTCTTCCCTTCTTTCTTGCCATCTCCACCAGGTAATACCACGCCCTAGCTCCTGCTCATTGAGTATCCAAGTAAGGTACCTGATACATCATTCCAAAAGTGTATCAGTTCTTAGGAGATAAACTATCATGAATGCATATAAAGAGATAGGATCGGTTTACTCCTTCGTGTAAATGGTGAGGAGTGGCTTGCTTTGAACTCGCCACTTGAATCCCCCACACATGAGACTCTCTCGTATCAAAGCTGCTCATCCACACTCCCCTCAATCTTAAGACCGAGTAGTATAGAGAAGGACCACGCTTGATGGTGAGGACTTGAAAGCTTCTTGATCCATCTAGTGAGGAGTGTCAATCTTCTAACAGAATTTGACACTTAAATCTCCCACTTCAAACACCTTTGAAAACACCTTCAATAGACACCAAATTAGTCTGAATAGATTCCTCAGCCACTTCTTCAATCACCCCATAGAAGATACAGTCTTGATGAATGACATATTTCTTCAAACAACCGGCTGGAAAACTGCATGAATGGCTTGTAATGGTACTAAGGAAATGGTCATTGCGCCTCCAAGAGACTTCCTGGTAAGTCACTAGAACCCCTCCTCAAGCTTGAATGAGTATGAGGTCAAGCTTGAAGTAAACATTAATGAGTTTTTAAACTGGGAGCAAAACATCCTAACACATGCGCTTAAGCTAACCGATTCACCATCTTGTCTTCAGCTTCAATGCCTTTAGGTCAATGGTATTCCTCAAGACATTGGTAATGACCTTCTCTTGTGTGTCTCTATGAACCAGGAGCGCAACAACCAAACATCATGCGCTTAAGTCAACCAGCTCCACACACAAGTAACAACTCTCCATTTCTTCAACAATGGGTAAAGTCGTCCTCTTTGTCTTGGTTTGATGATGGAAAATGAACACCTCTTGTGTACCTGAAACACCACTCAAACGCAAGCAAAGATAAGACACAATGAACACCTCTTGTGTTATCCATTTTATGCATTTTATTATTCAGTTTATTATGCTTTCTATGATTATGTCTGAGTAATTATCTTATTAGATTTAGGGTTTATTATGGTATTGTTGAATTAGCCCAAAAATATGATTGCTAGGATGAAAATATATCCATCTTTGTAATTGTGTTTAATGCTTGTGTTCAAGAGTAGCTAACTAGAACACTGAACCTAGGACATAGACAACTATGAGAGTATGTTATTTGCCTAAATTGATTCCATTGAGTTAGGTTGTTAGATGTGTGTGAAATCTGGTTTAATTAACCTAGCGGACACACTTCCTATCTGAAAACCGTCGATCGACACTAGGCCTTCACCGTCGATCGATGGTCGACTCATATGTTCGCATACGAGATTTGGAACGAGAGGGGGCATATTGTGATTAAGGTCCTTGCATATTTCATAATCCTTTGCATCTTATTCATTATAATTCACTTACCGGGAAACCCTAGATCTATATTTCCTTATTTGAATCAATTAACTTATTTAGCAAATTTCCTTTTTGGAATAAAGCCTCATTACAAACCCCCTATTTATAGCTTACCTAGCTTAACCATTAGGACTCATAAATCTATTGTGCCCTCTCTCTCTGTGGATTCGATCCCTAAGTACTACAATTTGACCTCTCTTGGCAAGAGTGGTTTATAGGGTTAATTTGATAGATTGTCTGCTTAATTATATACCTTACCTCGCACGCTGTCAAAGATCATAGTGAACATGGAGAGAGATGCCAACCTTGTAACATGGGGTACGACTATGGAGAGTCATATCCTTCCCTATCATATAATGAAGACAAGACTTTGAACATGTTGAAGTTGGTTTTGGAAGGACAAAAATGATTAATGAGAAGATAGAAACCATGCCACATGTTGAGTTGATCAGCAACAAATACATCCAAAAGATTGAAGAACAAGGAAAAAGGAGCACTCATCTTTAAAACACCAACACTTATGAAGATCATATCATGAATATGGAGAATGATGTTGAATAGAATGTTCATATCAAGGATGTATTTCAACAAGAAGCTGAAAAACTCTATACATGAGCTTGAATCACTCCTTGGATGCATAATATATAAGAATCTTCTGATAAGATATGAAGAGTAAGTTGAACCAATTGCATTTGTGGGTCAACAAAGAGCAAGGATTAAGAAATAAGCTTGGTTGGAAGACCCTTTGAAGATCTTGCTGGTGACAATTTGATTAGTGAGAGCATAGACAATTCAAGAGAGAGCTCATTGGGTATGAATGAGTTCTCAACCAAGAAACAAATGCATGTGAAGATTATTTCCAATATTAAAACAAAGAGTGAAGATTATTTCCAATATTAAAACAGTGAGTGAAGATTCTAAGGAGAATCACATGATTCAAATTGAAGAAGAATCTCCTAAGGACAAGTCGTTTGACATGTCTTTTGGTACTCTCTATACCAAGAAGTTTATTTTAGATGATCCAAGGAAGGTACCCTTTGAGGAAAATAAATGGAATGAGTTTAGAGGTTGATTCTATGGTTAGTATGATCCCGGCGATCTGAACTTTGGCAAGAGGTCTTCACTACTTAGGTAAAGAGCTTGGACACATCCCGCGTTCACTTCTCTGCTTTAGCCCGTCTCTCCATGTGGAAAAAAACTCGAGGCCAAGGGTCCTCTACCACCCAAATTCAGCCAATAACTCCAAGTAAGTGCATCTCAAACTTCGTAAATACTTAGTTCTACATCTTTTCTTTCTTTTTGATCTCTCTTTCAAGTCTACTCCCACACAAGAGATATTTGAAGTAAGTTTGGGGGAGAGTCTACTAGCTCACATTGTGTGTTGTTTTGTCTACTTGTCACTGAGTCTCATGCAATATACTGTTCTTACATTTTTCATAGAAAAGCCATTTTTTTTGAAAAAACACAAAACAAGCATTTTGTTATGAACCAAGTAGATTGTCATAACCTATATATGGATCATGGTCGATGGACCATGGTCGATGGGCTTGTGGTCGACCCATCTATTACCGGCCCAAGTATAAACCTAGTCCATAGAGGTTTACTAATCCTAGCCCAAATAGGTTTAGGGTTAGAGAAATGGAAAACCTATTCCTAGTTGGTTTTGGAGATTTTCTTTTTCCTATTTTGTACACTTTCCATTTATGTGTCGGTTGTAATCCTTATATAAAGGAACCCCCTTAAGCTTATGAATAACAAGTCATTCACGATTTACATCTCTCTCTCTTTTTGATTTACAACACGTTATCAGCACGATCTTGCTCTCATAAACCCTAAGCTAAAGCCATCGATTAAAACCCTAATCCTCTTCATCTCTTTCATTCGATAAACCCTAGGCGGCCATACTTTCCTTTTCTCGACCCGATAGAAGAAAAAGGAAAATTTAAGTTCATCAACGAAGAACCAAGATCATCCGTGAAACCCGAGGTTCGATCCAGTTCGTGAATCAAGTTCATCCGAGCAATCCCCTCTCTTGATGGTCTGATTCAAAGCCGGTAAGAAAAGAGGTAACATGATGAACCCTAAATTCTAAAACATCAAAATCGAATGAACCTTGATCAAAACTAAGACCTAAAACTGATTAAGGATCTTAGAAAGAATTGCTAAGTTGCTGGATAGATTGATTGCTAAACATGGTTTGATTGTTTGATTAAAACCCTAATCAAAACCATTAATGTGCAAATCAAACCCTAAAAGACTTTGCTTGATTAAAATTGATTGTTTTAAGTATAGAGGTTGTTTGATTATTGTTTTGGTCGGTTTAGACTGCTATCTTGATTGATATTAAACTAAAACCTAATCGATTAAGGTATAAACCCTAAAACCCCAAATCGATTGAAACCCTAGAAGTACATACTTGATTCTTGCTTTAATTCGATTGTCTTACGTTGCTAGATTGATTGTTAATTCATGTCTTAACCTTAGACGATTGTTAGGTTGATTAGGGAATTATCCCTAATGCAAAACCCTAACCCTAGAACCGCATAGGCAAAACCCTAAAATCCTGAACCCTAATCTTTGATTGATCTTGTTTGTGAGTTAGGTTGATAGATTGTTTGATTAAACATAGTTTAGCCGAATAAAAACCTAACTTGTTCGAATCTGAAACCCTAATTTGGTTAAACCTATATCGATTAACCTTAAGAATGAATCCGACCATATAGTCTTAAGACTCGACCATATTGTGATCCATTCCATAACTTGATTGATTGTCTTAGTGATGAATGCTTGAACATATAGATCACAACCTTTAGGATGATTGCATCATTCATCATGGTCGTGTGGCCTTACTTGTTTAGTCTTGGTCGAATTGTTTGAATGCTTGGTCGATTACTTGATTGATCCGAAACCTAAATTGATTGATATATGGTTTCGGATGTCAAAACTCAACAACCTAGACTATGCAGCCCTAAATCTCTCTGGAGACAATTACCTACAATGGGCATTGGATACTAAGATTATCCTAAAGTCTAAAGGACTTGGCGAATGTATTGTTGAGAACAATGACTCAAGTGAGAAAGATCGATACATGGCAATACTCATTATTCACCATCACCTTGCTGAGAGTCTCAAAGATCAGTATTTAACCATTGAGAATCCTCTGGATCTTTGGAATGAGTTAAAGATAAGATATGATCACCAAAGAACGGTGCTATTGCCAAAGGCATTATTTGATTGGAGGAATATGAGGATCCAAGACTATAAGTTTGTGGATGAGTATGACTCAGACTTATTCAAAATCGTTTCTCTATTGAAACTGTGTGGTGAGGTCATAACAGATAATGACATGTTGGAAAAGACATTTTCCACCTTCCACACAAGCAATGTGTTTTTACAACAACAGTATAGAGAAAAGGGCTTTAAGACCTATGCTAATCTGATCTCGTGCCTACTATTGGCCGAAACAAACAATGAACTGTTGATGAGGAACAGTGAAATGAGACCTCCTGGATCAACCCCATTACCAGAAGCCAACAAGGCCACAAATGAGAAGAAAGAAACTAAAGAAAGTAACCATGTCCAGAACAGACCACACGGCCACAACCGTGGTGGGTGGAATGGTCGTGGTCGAGGGCAGCATAACTCATACGGTCGAGGCAGTTACTCGAACCATGGCCGAGGAAACCACTATAACCGTGTTCGTGATCCCAGTTTCGGCCATGGTCGAGGTAGAGGTGGTCGTCGTACATCTTTTAAACCACCACACTCGACCAAATCTGCTTGCCATAGATGTGGTATGGGAAATCATTGGGCAAAGAATTGTAGGACTCCCAGGCACCTTGTTGACCTATACCAAGATTGTATCAAAGGGAAGAATCCAGAAGCCCATTTGGTCCAAGATGATAATGGTGATTTCGATCATGATCAAGATGATCTCATGGAAGATGAAATTTATGATTGTCTTAAAGAGTCTAATTGATTTCCGCATCAAACCTTGTTTGTTTTTCAATTTGTTTCATGTTTCTTTGACCTTATGTTTCTTTTAAATACTACTTGATTGTTTTGGTTTTGATTTTATAATAAGATGCATGATTTTCTATTTGATAGAATGAAAGATGATACGAGCATACTGATTGTGGACAGTGGGTCAAGCCATACCATTCTAAAAGACAAAAAAATACTTCATTGACTTGACCTTACAAAATGCCAATATGAGTACCATTGCGGGTATAGCCAGCCTTATTGAGGACCACGGCCAAGCAAGTGTCTTGTTGCCTAATGGCACACACTTAGAGATAGAGAATGCTCTATACTCGCCCAGTTATAAAAGGAGCCTATTGAGTTTTAAAGATATAAGGCTAAATGGTTATCATATTGAACCAATGGGCGAAGGAAACAAAGAGTTCCTTCAGATTGTCGACCACGGCCAAGACCATAAGAAAGTGGTCGAGACTATACCTGCATTCTCTACTGGTCTATGCTATGCTACGACCAGTATGATAGAGGCTAATGCCACAATGAACAAATGGTTCACTGATGATTTCACTTTATGGCACGACAGGCTTGGCCATCCTAGTTCAAACCTGATGCGAAAACTCATAATGAATACTAAAGGGCACATCTTGAAAGAAAGATGAGTTATCCCAAAGAATCTCACGTGTGTAGCATGTACACAAGGGAAACTCATTGTTAGGCCATCACCAATCAAAGTGACTAAGGAAACAATAAACTTTCTGGAAAGGATACAAGGAGATATATGTGGACCAATATACCCACCTTGTGGGCATTTAGATATTTCATGGTCTTGATTGATGTATCGACTAGATGGTCTCAAGTATGCTTATTGTCCACTCAAAATTTGGCATTTGCAAAATTGATCGCACATATCATAAGATTAAAGGCTCATTTTCTAAACTTTCCTTTAAAGACTATACGTGTAGGCAATGCTGGGGAATTCACTTTCCAAGCTTTTAATGATTATTGTATGTCAATGGGGTTAAGTGTGGAACATAATGTGGCACATGTCCATACACAAAACGGCTTGGCTGAATCATTCATTAAAAGAATTCAAATGATTTCTCGACCATTACTTATGAGGTCGAAACTTCCAGTATCTGCTTGGGGACATGTAGTTTTACATGCAGCCGAGTTAATTCGTATCAGGCCATCTAGTGAGCATAGATATTCACCATCCCAATTGATTACGGGTCATGAGACAGACGTGTCCCATCTCAAAAAGTTTGGATGTGAAGTATATGTACCAATTGCTCCACCACAGAGAACTAAGATGGGACCTCAAAGGAGGATGGAAATATATGTTGGATATGATTCTCCCACCATAATCAAATACCTTGAGTCAACCACTGGTGATCTATTTAAGGCCATGTTCGCAGACTCACATTTTGATGAGTCAAACTATCCAACATTAGGGGGAGATAATAAACTGGTAAAAGAGATAGAATGGAATCGTCCATCAGTGTCTTGGCAAGATCCTCGAACTAAAGAATCTGATATAGAATTCCAAAAGATAATACATTTGCAAAAACTAGCTAATCAGTTGCCAGACTCATTTGCTGACCCAAAGAAAGTGACAAAGTCACATATACCAGTTTGTAATGCACCAGTAAGAATTGATGTCCAAGAGAGACAAAGTCAAGTTTCTACAGAGTCTAACACACGTCTCAAACGTGGTAGACCAATTGGTTCCAAAGATAAGGTTCCTCAGAAGGTTAAGAAAGGTTCAGGAAAGAAAACCGAGGCAATCGATATGGTCGACCCAACCATAGTCGAACCGACCATGGTCGGACCAACCACAGTCGGACAGCCCATGGTCGAACCAACCATGGCCGAACCAATACCAGAAAAGTTCGATCCGAATGGACCAAATAAGGATGTTTGGGACGCCAAACTTCCAGGTACTGAGGATATTAATAACACTGAGATCTCAATCAATTATCTTATGTCTGGAACAAAATGGAACATAAAAGATGTCGACATAGATGATATATTTGCATACAAAGTAGCACTTGAGCTTATGGATTTGAATGAGGATTAGGAACCCACGTCTATATTAGAGTGCACTCGTAGATCAGATTGGCTTAAGTGGAAAGAAGCCATAAACGTGGAGTTAAACTCTTTAAAGAAGAGAAATTTGTTTGGTCCTATTATAAGGACACCATATGATGTTAAACTAGTTGGATATAAGTGGGTCTTTGTGAGGAAGAGAAATGAACATGGTGAAGTTGTGAGATATAAGGCAAGGCTCGTTGCACAAGGATTCTCACAGAGACCAGGGATAGATTATGAGGAAACATATTCCCCTGTGGTGGATGCTATTACATTTCGATTTCTAATCAGTTTGGCTATAAGAGAGAAATTAGATTTACACTAGATGGATGTAGTAACAACATACTTATATGGTCCACTGGATAATGAGATATACATGAGAGTTACAGATGGTATTGAGCTCAAAGATAAGAATAGTTCTCGAGAACAAATTTGCATTAAACTGAACAAATCCCTTTATGGACTGAAACAAAGTGGCCAAATGTGGTACAATAGACTGAGTGAATACTTATTAAAAGAAGGATATAAGAATGATCTGATCAGTCCATGCATATTCATAAAGAAGTTTGAAAACAAAGGATTTGTGGTCATAGCAGTGTATGTTGATGATTTGAATATCATAGGAACATCTGGAGAGATTTCCCAAATAGTTGAATATCTCAAGAAAGAATTCGAAATGAAAGACCTAGGTAAAACAAAGTTTTGTTTGGGATTACAACATGAGTACATAAATGATGGAATCCTTGTGCATCAAATGGCATATCCTGAAAAGGTACTTAAGAGATTCAATATGGACCAATGTCATCCATTTTCATCGCCCATGGTCGTTAGGTCCCTTAGTCCGGACACCGACCCATATGGTCCAAGGAAGGACGATGAAGAAATACTTGGTCCAGAAGTGCCATATCTTAGTGCCATAGGAGCCTTGATGTATCTGGCTAGCCACACTCGCCCAGATATATGTTTTGCAGTAAACTTATTGTCGAGATTTAGTCCATGTCCGACCAACAAGCATTGGAATGGGATTAAACATTTGCTTTGTTACCTACAAGGAACGAAAGATCTGGGATTGTTTTATACTAACCAATCACAAGAAGGTTTAGTTGGTTTTGCTGATGCAGGTTACTTATCAGATCCACACCATGCACGATCCCAGACAGGTTATGTATTTACTATTGGTGGAACGGCCATATCCTGAAGATCCATGAAGCAGACCATAGCAGCCACATCATCCAACCATGCCGAGATTTTGGCTATTCATGAAGCAAGCATGGAATGTGTTTCGTTGAGATCCATGACTCAACACATCCGATCAGACTGTGGGATGGTCGATGGAAAAGATGAGCCGACCTGTTTACCAAATCATTGCCAGCCTCGACCTTGAAGAAGCTCATACATCAGATTCGAATGAGAAGATTGAAAGATCTTCAGTGAGGTATGAAATAGGGGGAGTAATACACATTGTACTCTTTTTCCTTAGCCATAGTTTTATCCCATTGGGCTTTTCCTGGTCAAAGGTTTTAATGAGGCAACACCTAAGGTGTATTACACGGTTATGACATCCAAGGGGGAGTGTTATGAACCAAGTGGATTTTCATAACCTCTATATGGATCATGGTCAATGGACCATGGTTGATGGGCTTGTGGTCGGCCCATCTATTACCGGCCCAAGTATAAACCTAGTCCATAGAGGTTTAATAATCCTAGCCCAAATAGGTTTAGGGTTAGAGAAATGGAAAACCTATTCTAGTTGGTTTTGGAGATTTTCCTTTTCCTATGTTTTGTACACTTTCCATTTATGTGTCGGTTGTAATCCTTATATAAAGGAACCCCCTTAACCTTATGAATAACAAATCATCCACGATTTACATCTCTCTCTCTCTTTGATTTACAACATCATTTAGTTTTATCATTTGTTTCATTTGCATCATTAGGATCAAGTCTAGAAGCATTAAGGTTGCATTCATATTCATATGGAGATGGGATTAAATTGCCTTACAAACAAAAATGTCTTGAACTCAACATGGTACACTAGGCAAACATATTAAATAACTTAAACATCTCTTGAAAAGATCATATGCTTCGAGCCTTCAAAACTCTACCTTAAATTTGTTGTGTGCTTGATATTGACATGCACTTGAAATCAACTCCAAATGAATTGAAGCTTAATAAATGTAATCTCTATTGCATATTGGTATTTACTTGATCATGGTTCTCGTACACATGTGGGTTATCTAGTTCCCTTCTACCAATCTTTGTTAACCAAAATAGCACTCCCATACCCTTGAACCCAAGATTTTCCTTTGAAACCATCATTGTATTGCTTGATTAATGCCTTTTATAATAGTTTGATACGTGCAAACTCTTGAGAGTATTGAGTGTTGGAATGAAGAAGGAAAAACCAGAATAAAGGAGTTAGTTCATGATCTAAGACAAGTGCATCAAGAGGAGTTAATTTGGGTATGTCTTGCACAAATGGTCTTATACTCGATTAGGTTGCCTGGCAAGTCAAGTAAGGAGTAGGGAAACTTAAAGGTGAGCTTAGGGAACTCCAGAAGTCAAGGAAACCAAGTTTGGATGCAAGGAGTTGGTTCTGGTCGAAATTGGACAAGCATAAGTCACATATGAGCTTTGGAGAAGCACCTGACATGACACTTTCAACCTAAGAAAACTGAGCTTCTCTCTCCTGTCACTTTAACTCCCTCTGGTCGAGCCTAAACCTGGCTGTATCCTCCTTGTCTTCATCAGAAACACTACAATATTATATGTTTCGTAAAACACAGTTTTAGTATTAGTTTAATATGTATGCTTGTCTATTTAAGGCAAAGTTGTATCTGATTGTAAACCTAAGTTGAATGAATAATTCTTCTTCATTATTCTCTGGTAACTCCATATTTTCTTTATTCTTATATTACCCACAAGTCTAGACTCAGCTCCCATACTCTCAAACTCTCTTAATCTCACTTGAAACTCATCACTTTCTTCATAACTCTCCATCACCATTCTCTCACTATTTCTGGCTCCTCCGGAACCAGTAGCTTATTCTCACTTCATCTCACCGTTTAATATCTATTCTCACATTGAGAACAACATTGGTTGGTTCTCATTATTGGTTAGTCGTAGGAACCTCATTTTGAGCTAGAATTTTGGAAGGAGAGGGTTGTGCTTGAAAGCTAATGATCTTTGAGATTAGAAAGAAAGTGAGTGAAAAAATGAACCAAGAGTGTGTCTATATAATAAAAGCCACTATGGATAAAAGAAAAAAAATCAAAGAGAAGCTCCAATTATTGAATGGTAACCCCCTAAAAGAGCCAAAAAGAAAAGAAAAATGAAAAGGATGGGGAGAAGAAAAGAAAGACAAAGAGAGAGCTAAGTGCAAAGAAAAAAAATGAAATCCCTAATTGGTTGTAAAGAATAAAAGAGTGAGTTCATTGGGTGAGTGAGAAGGAATGTGATCTTTGGGTTTTGGGATGAAAAAAAGGAAAAGATAGACATCAAAAAAGAAGGGCATAGCTTGAATACATTTAGGAAAAAGTAAAACAATGAGAATCAATCCTTGTATGCATGTATTGTTCATTTTCCTAGATAGATTTTGCATAATGTCATTGTACTTATTCTTGAGTGAAAGTCACCATCAAAAGATGAATTTGAAACCTTCACTTCTTCATCAAATGAAACATTTTCATTTACCAAGTCAATGATTAAGATCAAGTCCCCATTTGCAAAACTGCACCTTATTGCTTGTCTAATGAATGTGAAAGTTGGCTGAATGACTTGTTGGTTGATGAGCATGCAGTTTGTGTAGAGATATTTACGTTGAGATAGGCCTTGAGAAACTAGAAGTGTAATAGGGTATATTGTTCTTGCCATTTTTTATGTTTCTCTTAGGATATCATGTTGAAGACTAGAAAGTTTATCTTTTGGTGATGAGCTCCCACCTTCACACCTCTTATCCTCTTGTTCTTGAAACTTTATTAATGGACAAGTAAAGAGCAAGTTTGGGGAGTTGATGTATTGTAATTTTGCATGTTCTTAACCATCATCTTAAGAATTTTTAGCACCATTTTAGGATTTAATTTAGACTTATTTAGAGTACAATGCATTGCATTTGTCCTTATTAGGTGTTGGAGATGCCTTTTGGTAAATTTGGAGGTGATTGGAGCACTTTGGAGTCAAAATGGTGAAGAATGAAAAATAAACAGTTTTTTGGACTAACTGTTATAGAGGTCAGGGCATAGAGACCTAGAGAGATTGCTATATACAAAGCATGATCTACAGCGGCCGTGCGTAGCAAAATGAAGATGTCGCTACAAGATGGGAGTCAAGAAACGACTAAGTGTCATAGCGGTCAGACACAAACGACATGAAGAGGTCGCTATGGGCAAAGTGCAATCTCTAAGGGTCTTACAAAGCTGATTGATTATGCCGCTATGAAGAAAGAGTTCAAAAAAAAACTTTCTAAGTATCATAGTGGCCACCGATAGCGGCTTTGTGTAGTCGTCACAGACAAAAATACAGTTATTTTACCCAAATCTATCTTGGGTCATACCCGGGTTTGTCGGGTCGATCAGGTTCGTTTTTAAAGCCTATAAATAGACATTTTAAGGGACAAAAATCATAAGCTATCTAAGCTTTAGTTTTTTTATTTTCTCATGTTCTTAGACTAAAACTCTTGTGATTTCTTGTTTTAATCTAAGTATTCCTTTGTTTATATCTCATCTATTTTTTTTTCTAAACATGGTTCTTCAAGGATTTGTGACAGTCTCTTGGATTTTTATTGGTTTTAGTGATTAGACTTTTAGAACTTTTGGTTTTGGTAGATTAGGATGAAAGATGGATGCTTTGAGATGTGTAGAACTAGATTAGTATTTTTCTATGCTTGTTAGGTGTTCTTAATGCTAAATTAACCTTGATCAAATTGATTTATAGCTTAAGTAATTTCATGCTTGGAAGTTGTTCGATGAAATGCTTGAACCAATTTAATTTTGTCATTTACATGTTTAACCAATGGGTGCTATGGATGTTTAGTGGTTAGTATACTTTTGATTTATGCATGCTTGAATGTGTTAGGCCAACAAAAGTTGATGTTTGATGCATGATTAGCATTAGGGATTATTGTCACATAAGTGGATTAATCTATTTTAATGTGATCTAGACTTATAGAACTTGTTAGTTCATTATGTTTGGCATTTTAAGTCTGAAATTTATCATCTTCAATTAATTACCTTACTCAAGAGATTGCTTTTTTATCTTGTAATTACTTTTAGTTTTCTTTCTATTTCATTAGTTTAGGTTCATCACATTTTTCTGTTTGCTTAGATTAAGGAGGTTTGTGTATTATTTTTGTTAAGTTTTGTGTGGATTCGATCATAAAGTATTGCAATGACATACCTTTTGATTGTGCTATTGTTGGCACAATAGGTTAACTGTTATGTGCTTAAACACCAAATCAGTCTGCTATGCTAACTTCTCGAGAAGACTTCACTACAAATTAAGCGAAAAATTAAAATCTAAGCAGAAAATTAAAATATTTAATGAAATTTACCAATGAATTAAAAGAATTATAGAGAAATATTCTAATGGTAGACTTCTCTAGAAGACTTCTATAACTTGGTCAAATTTCACTTTTCATTTTAGTTCCTTCTTATAAGTAGAAGACTCTTTGTTTAATGTTTTGTTAATTTCTTCATGTTCTTGTAATCATAAATTGTTGTCTTCATTGTAAATAATTAATTATGATTATGGTCTTGCAACTTCAAGAAAATTTTTATGTGTTAACCCGTATCAAATTTATGTAATTTGGATAATAATGATGATTACAAGTTATAGTTATTAGACACAAATATGTAATAAAATAACATTTGACACAAATTTCAACATCAAAAACAAAAATATAATACTTTTGGCATCACATTAGATCAAACATTATATAAGTTCAGATACCTTACACAACAAATTTAGACAACATATTTTTACCTTCATTCTCTTGTTCATACGAAACATGAACATGTATTATAACTGAACCATTCCCTACAAAAGAAAGTGTGTTCTCATTAATTAGAAACTAATGTAGAAGACTTCTCTCATTAGCTAGAAATATTAATAAAAATGAATGTTTTTAGCCTCATAATTATCATCAATTAAGTTATGAATTTCATTCAAGAGCCCCAATATTGAGTAATATTCATGAATTAACAAGAAAATCTTAAAAATTCATTTTCAATTATGGTTTAATCCAAGTTTTACAAAAATTAAGGGAGAAGACTTATCAATAAGTCTAGTCTGCTTTTGTAAATATTGACTTACTTTTATATTTGAATTTTTCGATAATACCAGAGAATATTTATCTAGAAGTCAAACATGTTAGTTTTGCAACTGATTAAGTTTTGAAGATATTAATTTTTTTCATGGAAGACTTCTCAAGAAGTCTTCATACAGCCACATGAAGTCTCCGAAGTGTAGCAAGAAGTATGCATAAGTTACTTTGCAATTAATCATATTTGACTTTTTAAAAGAAACTTCTTAAGAAGTATTCTAGAGAAGTCTTCTCTAAAAACCAAAGGTTTGACCAAAATCTCATAATAAAATTAAATAAGAGTTCTCCAGAAGTTTTCCATCGAAAGATTTCTTGAGAAGTCTTTTATATTATTAATTTTAAAATTAAATGTTTTATTATTTATTTTCAATTGCAAACTAATCTATGCAGACTTCTTTGCTGCACTTCGAAGACTCCATGCGATTATGATAAGTCTTCTATAAAAAGTTAAATTTCTGCAAAAACTTTGATCAATTGCAAAACTAACATGTTTATCTGAGAAGACTTTTAAAGAAGTCTACTTGGTTTTTCTTTGTTAACAAAGAAAAGTTAAAAGAATTCTAGAGAAGTATTCTATGAAAAATACACAAGGGATCAATTGCAAAACTAACCTACATATTGACTAAAAGTCTTCTTCGTACATATTAGAAAAAAATCAAATATCACTCTTAGATCCGCTGAGATTCATGTTTAGCTTCTCCAAGCAAACATAACTTCTTAAAAAATCTACCCATTTGTTCTTGACCAAGAATCATGAACTTGAGTAACTCTAATAAGCTTATAATTTTAAAATAAAAAAATTGGGATCTTGGAAGGAAATGAGAGAAAATGGTTTGAGAGTGTAAGAAATGAAGATATGAAGATCAAGATGTCGATTTTAGGTGCATTTAGAACTTGAATTTGGTTGTTCATGGTAGTTGGTGTATTTATGATAATGGTAATGCTGTAAAGAAAAGAGGAAAATCAAGATGATTGAGTAAAACAAACATTTTCGAAAATAAAGAAAAAAGTAATGGCATTTTCGAAAAGAAAGGAAAAAGTAATGAAATTTTTGTAAATAACCTGAATTTATGGGGTGAAGTGGACAAATGAAAATTCAAAAAAAAATGATAGGTCATTTTTGCATTTGACCTCAAATTTTGGATCACTTTTGAATAAAACCCAAAGATTTAAGGTTTAAAATTAAACTAGGTAGTGATCATCGCCGTGTGTGAAGTGAAATAGTTGATTAGATTATTTATTTTATGTTGTACTAAGGGATTTGTCGTATAGCTTTTTCTAGGGATGAAAATTAAGATATTCATGTGGATTCAGTTGATCTAGATTTCGAATTTTTAGAGTTAGAAATTTAAATCATCATTCAGGTATTTACAGAGTTCGGTTTGAATTTAGTTTGGATTTAGTTTGAATCATTGCTGGTTCGGTTCAGGTTCAGGTTCACGTTCGGGTACCCATTTTTATTATGTAATTTATTAACAAAAATCCAAATATACTTAAGTCCTCAAAATCCGAAAATAAAAATAACATAAAATATAAAAATTTGAATAATGTAAGACTAAATACTTAAATTTATATAAAAATTAGTTCAATTAAATATTTGGATGGAGAAGAAATAAATATTTTCAGTATTTTTAATTTTTTGTTATTTTAGATATTTACTTGTGATAATTTTGATAATTTTTAGATATTTTCATATTTTTGAATATCTAATAGATATAAAATTTAAAATAATTAATATATTTAAGTATATAATTGTGATTTATATATTTGTGTTCTCCAAAATATCTCTTTGGATGAAATTCAGGTCTAGTTATCAAGATATTAAAATTTTAGAGCCATCTCAGTACTTAATCAGTACTAAGATGGCTCTAAAATCAAGTTTGGTTCGGTTCTTCAGAACCAAATATTTTACTCAAACTTACTTTCTTCTACTTATATAAAGCAAAATAAAATAAATTTAAAACAAATATTTCTGGTTTATTTTACATACCTAACTATTGAACCATATTTTAAGAATACCAATAAAAATGGTTAGGCGTAGTGTCAATATTATTGGACATGTTTTAAAATTGATGTATTCTATTACGAGAAACGTGTACTTTTTTATAAAAATATTGGTAAATATAATAAAAACACGATACAATCGAGAGAAATGTGGTTAGGTTTGCGTCGAAAATAACGTGATCTCTTCACTCGGCACCATGATTTTGTTTTTCAATTGATTTCGCAAATTTTCTTTCCTTTTAAGCCTTCTCTGATTTCTGATATTTGTTAGCAATTTGATTATGTTTCTAATTCTTGGTCTGATATGAAAATTCTATAAAACAATATTTGGCTAAACTAAAGATCCGACTTTGTGTGTGGTGTTTTTCACCTTAGTTTCCTTAATTCATAACCAATCACAATTATATGTTGCATTTGTGTACAGAACCCTCAACAATGGTCAAGTTCAACAACGTACTAAACTTTCAATTTCTTAAAACATTCTCATTCCAACATTTTGGTTGATGCGAATCTTAATGAATTTGTAATTTATTTCTTTCAACAGTGATATTATTCAGTACTTATACGAAAAGAACTTCAAAGCACTAATACAAAGGTTTAAAATGCATGAACTAAAAATGAGCCGATTAAAAAATTAGTTTGTTAATAAATTAAATTGTCTTTTACACAACTGCTTTGCAATTATACATCCCAAATGAAAATACTACTTGCACAAACAAACACCATCTACCATTGCATACATACATATAAAAAGTGACAGATCCAAAAATATATTAACCCAGATCAAAATTAAATATTAAACTTAATTATTTATATATTTTCTAACTTTCAAATCAATATAATTCAAAATATATTTATACTATCACAAGATTCTGTAGATCAGTAGTTTGATCGCTTAAGTGAATTTTGTTGTGCTACTAGTTTAAAAAGTTGATGGAAATTATATTTTATGCCATGTTTCTGGTAATAGTGCTCGTTGGTTTCATGCTAGGAAAAAAAATAATGTTCAAATCCGAATTTTTTTGTTAAAAAAATTCTTATATTTCTTTATTTTAAAGGTTTTCTACCAAAAAGTCGTAATGTGGTATAAAGAAATATAAGAATGTTTTTTTTTATAAATGATGACTATTCATCTATAAAGGGACAAATGTCTTTGTCATCATTAAGTAGGGACATATGTTTTTCATCTGTAGAAATAGTCACTCATCACCTCTTGGTAATTTTGTCTTCTTCTTCTTAGTGGTTAAAATATGAGTGACTTTGCCCATCTATAAATAGTGCTTCTCTCACATTTGTAAAAGATAAGGTGAAACTAGTAAATTGATGGAACTCTCTTTCTCTCGTACTTGTCTCCTTTTATAATACATAAACAATACAATATAAATACAAGTTATAAAAATACAAGCTTACTTAGTAAAATCCAACACGTTATCAGCACGAGGCTCCTATACCAACTGAGATTATACTAGCGAGGTAATGTTTAATTTATGTTTTTCAATAATTTTAATTATTTTAATTTTATTATTGTTCCGGAGTGAGAGACTAGGCCTTCTCCGTTTATTTTTCGGGATGATAGGCGTTGCCTTCTCCGACTGATTGTTAAGAAAGGCTCTGCCTTCACGATCAGAGAAACACGTGGTAGGCTTTGCCTCCGTGAATAAAAAGAAAATGTCAAAATAGTAGACTTTGTCTCCTCGGACCTTGAATAAAAAGAAAAGGTTAATATGACAGACTTTGTCTCCTCAAACCTTGAAAAAAAATTATCAATATGGAAGACTCTGTCTCCTCGGGTCATGTAAGAGGTTAAGCCTCTAATTTTATTTATGCCTCTAAATTATGCTTTTAAATTTATGCTTTTACTTTTACATTTACTTTCCATATTTAAATTTTGTCTTTATTATATTTTAAATATGTTATTCTATTAATACAGTTATCATGTCGAATTTGACAAAACTCGAAAAAAATGCCCTTGATATTATGGGAAATAACTATATGACTTGGGTAGTGGGTGCAAAGATGCACCTGAGAGGAAACGTGCTTTTGGAAACCATCGATAGTTCAAAAACGGTGTCAGATGAGAAAAAGGCTAAAACCATGATATTTTTACGACACCACATACATGAAGGTTTAAAAGATGAATATATTACGAAAGAGGATCCTGCGGACCTCTGGCAATCTTTAAAAGAGAGGTTCGATCACCATAAATATGTGATCTTACCGAAAGCTAAACACGAGTGGATCCATCTCCGATTCCACGACTACAAAAGTGTAAGTGACTATAATTCCACGATGTTCGGAATTACATCTAGGATGATGTTATGTGGAGAGAAAATAAGTGATTATGATATGATCGAGAAAAATCTCTCCACGTTCCATCATGAAAATGTAGTCCTACAGCAACAATACCGGGCGAATGGGTATACCCATTACTTGATGCAAGTCCTCCTTGTAGCGGAGCAGAATAATCAACTCGTGACTTTAAACCATCATGCTCGTCCCACTGGATCTGCTCCATTCCCCGAAGCGAATGTTGCATCATCCAGTTATGATAAATGGAGAGGACGAGGACGTGGACGTGGTCGAAATCGTTATCATGGTCGTGGAAGATGACAAGGAAGAAGATTATGTTCGTATGATGAAAGAAATAATAAGGACTTCCACGAAAACGAAAGGGGCCGAGATGATAAAAGGCAAACAGAAAAGGTTTGCTACAGATGCGGTATGAAAGGTCATTGGGTACGTGGTTGTCGTACGCCAAAACACTTAGCCGATCTATATAGAGAATCCCAAAAAGCGAAAGAGAAAGGAAGTGAAACAAACTTTATCTCTGATGAACTCGGACCATCCTTTCACGGTTTAAATGATGATACTCATCTCGACGTATCAGACTTTCTGATTAATTCAGAAAGAATCAATGAGTGATATAAGATCGATGTGATATAAGTTTACTGTATTATAGTATCCATATATTTTGTTGTAAGATATATGTTATGTTTTATGTTTAATAATATATGTTTTACGAATATTTTAAATTCAGAAAATGTCAGACTTTGAGACTATGGATGGAGATATGTGTTTGGCAGATAGTGCGTCAACGCACACGATAATTAAAGATAAGAAATATTTATGCAGTCTCAAAATAAAAGATTACGCTGGAAGCGTAAGTACAATATCTAGTAATGCAAAGATTATTAAGGGCTCTGGTAAGTCAGTTTTTCAATGCCACGGGGGACGAAATTTGAAATAAGTGATGCATTATATTCCCCCGAGTCTCATAGAAACTTATTAAGTTTTAAGGATATCCGAAGAAATGGATATCATATTGAAACTATGAGAAAAGATGGCATTGAATATCTTTGCATTAAGTCTGAGAGGAAACATCTATTGGAAGAGTTAAGAATGTTATCCTCTGGACTATATTGTACAAAAATAAACATCACTGAGTCCTATGCCACAGTAAACATGAAGTTTACTAATATATTTAAAATCTGGCATGAGATGCTAGGACATCCTGGTTCAGTCATGATGAGAAAGATAGTGCAAAATTCAAATGACCATCCGTTGAAAAACGAGAGAATTTTGCAAACGGGCGAGTTTACATGTAATGCATGTTCTCAAGGAAAACTTATAACTCGGTCATCACCAGCAAAGATTGGCAATGAATCACCATTGTTTTTAGAAAGAATACATGGTGATATATGTGGGCCGATCCACCCACCGTGCGGGCCGTTTAAGTATTTCATGGTATTGATTGACGCATCTAGTAGATGGTCAAATGTCCGTGTTTTGACGACAAGAAATACGGCTTTTGCAAAGTTCATTGCTCAAATCATAAAGTTGTGCCATAAAGAAATAAGGTTTGATAATGCTGGTGAGTTTACATCGCAAGTCTTTAATGATTATTATATGTCAGTGGGGATTGATGTGGAGCATCCAGTTCCCCATGTTCATACACAAAATGGCATGGCCGAGTCACTGATCAAACTGTTGCAGTTGATTGCAAGACCGTTGATATTGAGAACAAAGCTCCCAATTTCAATATGGGGTCATGCTATTTTGCATGCGGCTGCACTGATTCGGCTGAGACCGAGTGCAGATAATAAGTACTCCCAATTACAATTGTCATCTGGGCATGAGCTAGATGTATCTCATCTTCGTGTCTTTGGGTGTGCGGTCTATGTTCCGATAGCTCCACCACAAAGAACAAAAATGGGCCCACATAGAAGATTGAGAATAAATGTGGGTTACACGTCACCAAGTATAATAAGGTATCTTGAACCGATAACTGGTGATATGTTTATGGCATGGTTCGCCTATTGCCATTTTAGTGCGGAAGAATTTTCAGCGTTAGGGGGAGGAATTAGAGAAATTCCTAAAGAGATTATATGGTGTACACCATCGTTATTAAACCTTGATCCCCCTACGAATCAAAGAGAACTGGGAGTTCAGAAAATTGTGCATTTGCATAATTTGGCAAACCAGTTACCAGATGCGTTCACATATACGAGAAGGGTGACAAAGTCATATATACCCGTTGAAAATGGTCTATCTAGAATTGTTGTTCCTGAAGGACAAACTGATGGAAACACAATGAATGAACCTAGGGTTCAGCTAAAGAAGGGAAGACCAGCGGGTTCTAAAGATAAAATTCCCCGAAAGAAAAAGAAATTGGTTGAGCAAAATGGAAATGTTTCAGAAGAACCTGATACTGAAAAATGTCTGAAAGAAGGCATAAATGAAAAGGTTCAAGAAGAACCAAATAAAGATAAGGATCCAGATGACGAGGAGGGGACATAAAAGTATGAGATTTCTATCAACTACGCCCGAGATGAAAAATTATGGATCAGAAATAAGATAAAAGATGTTGATGGAGTATTCTCCTTTTCTGTGTCCAAAGAAATAGATCACGAAAGTGATGATCCAGATCCAAAGTCCATATTGGAATGTATGAAAAGGCATGATTGGGAGGAGTGGAAGAAGGCCATACAAACTGAGTTACTCTCCCTAAATAAAATGAGTGTCTTTGGACCTATAGTCATAATGCCTGAGAATACAAATCATGTTGGGACAAGTGGGTATTCGTGAGAAAAGTAAACGAGAAAAATGAAGTAACACGATATAAAGCCCGATTAATTGCCGAAGGTTTTTCTCAAAGACCGGGAATTGATTTTGAGGAAACTTATTCCCCGGTAATGGATGCAATTACGTTTAAATTTCTGATGAGCCTAGCGGCATCGAAAAATCTTGAAATGCATCTTATGGACGTTGTGACTGCATATTTGTATGGATCACTGGACAATGATATATACATGAAACTCCCTGAAGGATTGGAAATGCCAAAAGCATTGAAAGGAGAATCTAGGGATATTTGTTCTGTCAAGTTACAGCGATCACTTTACGGACTAAAGCAATCCGGACGCATGTGGTACAATCGCTTAAGTGAATATCTATTGAGAAAAGGATATGTGAACAATGCGACATGTCAATGCGTTTTTATTAAGAAATCGTCATCTGGCTTTGTGATCATTATTGTACATGTAGATGACCTGAACATAATTGGAACTCAAAAGGAGGTTGATGATGCACGAACTCATATGAAAGAAGAGTTTGAAATGAAAGATCTCGGCAAGACAAAGTTTTGTCTTGGGCTCCAGATTGAGCATCTCCGAGAAGGAATATTTGTGCATCAATCAAATTATACGAAAAGGTTATTGAGACGCTTTTATATGGACAAAGCGACTCCTTTCAGTATTCCAATGGTAAATAGATCTCTAGACGTAGAGAGAGATCCTTTTAGACCCTGTGAAGATAGCGAGGAGGTACTCGGGCCTGAAGTACCTTATATGAGCGCTATCGGTGGGCTTCTATATCTTGCAAATTTACAAGACCTGATATTGATTTTGCAACTAACCTACTTGCAAGATATAGTTCTTCTTCTACTCGTAGGCATTGGAACATAATCAAGCATATATTCCGTTACCTCAAAGGTACAGTTGACCTAGGGTTAATTTATTTTAGAAAACCCGAGTTTGGTATGGTTGGTTTTGCAGATACAGGATACTTAACAGATCCTCATAAGGCTCGATCGCAAACCGGCTATGTTTTTACAACTGGTGGAACCGCGATCTCTTGACGTTCCCAAAAACAAACTCTGATTGCAACTTCATCGAATCATGCATAGACTATTGCGCTTCACGAAGCATGTCAAGAATGTGTGTGGCTTAGGTCAATGAGTCACCATATACAAGACACAAGCGGAATAACTGATAAGAAAAAGCCAACGAAAATATTTGAAGACAATTCGGCATGTGTCACTCAACTAAAAGAAGGTTATATAAAGAGAGACAGAACAAAACACATTCCTCCAAGATTTTTCTCGTACATACGGAATTTCGAGAAAAATAAAGAAGTGGACATAGAGTATGTACGGTCATGCGACAATCCAACTAACTTGTTTACAAAAGCCCTTCCTACTAAAACATTCCAAAACACGTCTACGGTATTGAAATGATGCATTTGCGTGACCTATTAAGAAATGTTGTATCATTCAAAACCTAACCGATAGGAATGATACAACATTTCTTATATCATTCTTAATAGGAATGATTTCATTCTTATAAGGAGATATACTCCTATATGGTGGTTGCTACTACATAGACTCAAAATTAAAAATTTTAGAAAAGGCAAATCTTATGATCAATTTTTTTAGTTATTGGTAATCTATCTTCATTAAAAATGAGCAAAAACACTGCATAGAAAGGGCCTCGAACCCGGGCACAGAAGAGTAACAAGACATACACAACCACTACACTACGGAAACTTCACAGAACTTGTTGCCCCTAAAATTATCATAACTGGTGGCGCCTCAAGCCACTGCTTTACGGGCTTTAGCCACCATATAGGAGTATATCTCCTTATAATATGTTCCTTAGTCTCTGTGAGTACCCTTGTGTAACAAGCAATCCTTGAATGCTATAAGTAGCATCTCTCACGATTTTTTTTTCTATCTCACAAGACTTATTCACTGGTTTATGTTATCAGATGGCATCTTATACATATATGGCCAATACGCTCATCTGTCTTTTACAATGAATGAACCCATGAATGCATTCTTATTTCATGTGGGTTCTGATCCTCATTTCTTTCTCTTTATTCAAGTGCTACTATCTTTCTTATCTTTGTATGAAAGAGTATGATTTGTATCATCTTTGTGTCGACACTTTGATGTGTGGTTCCATAATGTTCCAGACATGATCTAATCAATTTTGAGATTTCATTATCTAGGACCTTTATCACCTTGCAGCTTGGCGTCCCAAGCTAGATGGTCTGGTACCTTAGATGTACAGCTGGCCAGATTTTATCTCTAATGTCTGGTCTGGTTTCCATTGACCTCGGATCTGTATAACATTTCATGCACCATTTCTTTCTTTTCTTTCCGAGGATTTCTTATCTTTTGGAACTTATTGGTCTATCTTTTATAGACTCTGTAGCAACTTGATTGTGTCTCTTTAAGACATCAATTTCGTGGTGCAAGCTGGTTTATGACTTAGTCATATTTTCTTTGGGTCAATATGTCTGGCATCTAGTTCTACTAGCTTTATATCATATGATCATATTCTCAAATCTGAGGATCTTGCCAAGACAATAATGGTTAATACCATTCCATTACTTTTACTCTTTATTCTTTTACCAGCTTATTACTTTCTCTTTGTGATGTTGGATAGTTGGATTCATTTGATCTCATGTAATCTGTGTACCTGGCCAATCCGATCACCCATATTTGGCTCAAGGTCTCTTTTATAATTTATAGGAGAAAGTCTTATTCATATCCAACATATATTCCCAATCCTCCTTTGAGGTTCCATCTTATATGGCACATATGTTTGTGGTGGTTTATCTTGATTTTCTCAAGATGATATATGTCTGGTTAATGACCCTTAATCATTCTTAGATGAGAATATCTACGCTCACTTATATGGCCTGATGCATATTAACATTAGATACATGTAAATTCATTTTGTCCCTGAGCTTTAGGCTGGGAGTTATAGACCTTATGGGTAATGGTCTATATGAATTCATGATGTCCTTAATCTTTGGATCTTTATAGTTCATAGTCTATCTCATGGATGAGCCATGGAATTCACCACGTTTGGTTCATGGGTGTATCACGGATGAACCGTGGTTGAACCACAAATGACTCATGGGTAAACCATGGTCCACGAACTTGTAGTGTGGTTATGGACTATAGGTTTGTCCTCACTTCCCCTCATGACCATACTACTCGTAGTGTTTAGGACAATAAATCCTTAATGAGTTTCCATTGTGTACATGTTACACAACATGAGATTCTTTTGGGATAACTCTTTGTGCCATTTGCATTTTTATTATTTGCATCAAGTTTAGACTTGGATGGCAAATCCAATCTTGCCATATAGGATTTCGTGGTTTAACCAATATGGTTACCATTTCCTTTGCCTTTATCTTATATCTGGCAAGGTCTAGATCATTCATGTATAGTCTTGACCATTTTTCTTATAAGGCTTTAGGAAAATATTTAATCTGAAGTTCATGCCACATCTAAGGCAAACGGATTTGGACGAGTGTGTGTGTGGGGGGGGGGGTTGGATACACCATCTCGTCCTCGCCCTCGACCTGGATCGTTTTTGGTCCCATGGTCGAATCCGCGGTCGCCAATGGTTCGACCACATGCCCATTGATCCGATGAGGAAACCATTCATACTCAAATATTTATCACTCAATGGGTCTTTTATTTGGGTGAATAAAATTCATGCTCTTTAGGCAACGTCTTAGCCATAGGTCTTATTAGACCGACTATACACTCATTTATAAACTCTTATTGTCGAAATATAGCTTATTCATTTAGACAACTATATGTTTCATAATTCATAAGTTTATTTTGATTATCACCATTTCCATCTTGGACCAAATAGGGTTTTAGATTCTTCCCTTTTGGAGTCTCTTAATAGAGGTCACAATGATTATCTGGGAGTTCTACATGTCTGATCCAAATGGTTTTACATTCCACACCGGCTCAATGATTTGTTGGTCGGGTGTTGTGGTTTAAAAATACCACGGCTTACTTGCCCTCGACCATATGAGTTGTTAATAGCCACGACCATATGGATTTAAGCAAGGTAAATTTTTGGTGGAAATATCATGGCTCTGGTCTCGACCACAGCCTTAATGGGTTTGACATCCACGGCCTTTTGTTATAGTGGTTTGGTCGACCATGGCTCACATTATAGTGGCCTCGACCACGTCTTTGTCACCGACCACGGCTGCGACCATAATGGTTCCTATAGCCGTGTGGAAAATTTTTATGGACGTGGTTAGGTCCTAGACGGGTTTTAGATCGAGTGTAGATAAGATAGATCAGGTTCGACCTTAGGTCTAAAATAGATTTGGTTCGGATTATGTGCTAGTTCGGGTCGAGCTTCAAGGTCGACAATAAACCAAGTTAAACCTGGGTTTGATTCTTATCCGGTTTCAAGGTCGGATTGGGCCTAGGACGAGATCATCTAAACCGAACTTCAAGGTCGGGATCTAGTATGTCCTAGGTCGAGATTTAGTTATTAATCTTCGACCAAGCAATCAAATAATCGACCAATCAACACAGGATAAACTTTGTGTCTAATGATTATATATATAGCTTTAGGTTTTCGACATTTGAAATCATATATCAACCAATTCAAGAATTTTAGAATTCAAACAATCAATCAATCAACACACATGGTTTTAACATTAGGTTACTTGACTAAAACAATTTCTATTTCGAGCAAATCAGAACAGTGTGGATGTGGGATATGTATGGTCGATATGTGAAGGCCACACGGCCATGTATGGTCGCTATGATGGGATGCAATACAATCCTAGGTCGATTTCAAGGTCGAAAAGGTTTAAATCTCGGTTGTTTTCAAGACCGGGTCATAGTATTATAACTTAGTGTATCATGGATGCATCAAACAATTCTAGCATCTTAATTCTCATGGAATAAATTAATCAAAATCAATCAATGAGTTCTCCACCCGATTTTATTAATCATGGTTCTTAGGGTTTCAAGGCCCTTATAGGTCTAATTTAGAGACGAGGATTTTAACAATCCATGGTGGGAGAACAACATGAACATGATACAAAGGTCACACGGTCGAGTGATAATGCAATCCAAGCAATCAAACATATTTCATTGATCAAATAAGCTATGCACACGGCCAAGAAAACATCACAATAACCATCTTAACACTTTAAGTTTCTGGGGTTAAGGTTTCACGGCCTTTAGATGGTTCCTAGGTCGAGATGGTATGGTGTCATCGACCAGGTCGAGATCGGGTAGGACCATCGACCATGACCATGCAAAAATGAAAAATATAGCCTAATGATCAAAAATGGAAATTTTCCTAAAATCAAAATGCAAATTTTCCTGAACTCATGCAATCAAAATTTTAGGTCTTATATTTTAGAGTTTCCAAATTCATGTGAGTTTCATCACAAGCAATCTAACATCTTAACTTTCATAAGATCATCAAAAAGAGAAACTTTTCTAAAATTTCAAGCAATCCATATTTTAGGGTTTATCTTTTAAAACTTCCAATTTCAATTTCATGGGTGTATATGTACAATCAATCTATCATCCTAACATTCATGAAAGTCAAAAATGGAAACTTTCAAAAATAGAAATTTTCAAAATTGGAAAATTTCAAAAATGGAAATTTCAGGAATGGAAAATTTTGAAAATGGAAACTTTCAAAAATCGAAAGTTTGAAAAATGGAAATTTTCCTAAATTCTCATATCATCCAAATTTTAGGTCTTATGTCTTTAGGAAATTTTCCAAATTCGAGATTTAGGTTTTACTTTTAATTATATCAACCTAAACTCTCAATCAATCAAATAAGGAAACATTCCAAAACAATCAAACTCGAAAATATGTATCAAGTTAACCTAAAAAGGAAATTAGGGTTCATGCATGATCGATGCTAGGGTTTCCAAAGTATGAAACAATTTCTAGAAACCTATCCATGATATGTCGAATTCAATTAGGGTTTTCAAGGCCCTTTAATCAACAATGGAATTAGGGTTTTCAATGCATAAACAATCAATCAATTGTGTAAAGAACAAATCGATTTTGAACAAGTGATAATTAGGGTTTCAAGGCCCTTAGATGATTCGATTTCAAGTATATGGTTTGTTATTAATCGAATCAAGCAAGCAATGATAAATTTCTAGGGTTTTAGCTTCATATATAAATCGATTGTATATAGGTTTAATTTTTGGGTTCTTATACCTTATATACATGCAATCTGATTTAGATCTCTTAGGGTTTTGTTCTTATTTACCTTAGAACACCTTGGGATCAGACTGGACCACCATAAGAGAGAGATTCACGAGCTACAAGCTTTTTAATCCATGAGCTTGATGTTGAGATTTGTCCTTTGATGTTTGTCCCTTTTGAGTTGCAACCATATGGGATTGAATCAAGCTGATATTAAGTTTTTAAGCTAATCAAGATTAGATATCTTTCAAAGTTTCTATTCTGTGATAGAAAGAAGATTAGGGTTTATGAGAAACTTAGCTTTTGAAATCGTATGCAGTTTTCAAAGCTTGACGGCGTTTACTATAATCATGCGTGAGCGCCTCAACGGTCGGATTGACAATCTGCTTTCACAGACTGCTTCGTCTCGTCCAGGGCTTCAATTTGATATCTTACACGTTTTCTGAGTCCACACGGTTTGAGAGAACGAGCTGTTTGAAGTTGCGTCGTCGATGGAGGAAGAGAGAGAGATTAGGGTTTATGATTTCGTTGGCTTCTTTTGCTTTAGGGTTTTAGAGGCTATCGTGCTGATAACGTGTTCTGAAAGTATGATTTATTCATTGCATAAACATGTCCTTATATAAGGATTACATAAAGGGTGTAACCCTAGATACATAACACTATGGGTCTTAGCCCAATACATTAAACCTCCTAATAGATATAAAGTCTAAGGCGACATGGGCTTGGTTATGACCCATCCACCATTTCATAACACTTTTATATCTTTTTAAAGGGTAATAGAAACGATACTAGTGAGATTAGGATTTTGACCCACGGTGTCACGTCGTGCATTAAGAACATTTTTGTTATCCTTCCTTTTCATTTCTTCCTCCTTGATAGATTCTCTCCAGTCACTGTCACCCGCCACCTTTCCGCTGTCAACTCTCCCAGACTCACCAACCAACAATTTTCTTATTCCTCTGACTTTTCATGTCCCTCTTACGCCCAATGTTCAAAGATCTCACTTAGAAATCTCAGAAAGATCGAATCTCTAATCACTTAGAAGTATGGGTTGCCAATGGTGCAAAAACCCTAATCAGTCCTACTCCAAGCTGTTGAAACCTGGAAGGATAACATTTTAGCTAAATTTCATTGCATAGTCGCCCATCTTACAAAGATATACGCTGACCTCAATCATGCTTGGGTAAAACATGGTAACATCACCATTCAGGTCATCTCCAATACTGCTTGTTTTATTTTTGTTTCTGTTTTTGCCATTTACAAATGGGTTTTGTAGGTTCGTTATTGGAAGGTTAATAATTGTGCTCTCTCATGTTTTCCGTGGACTTCGGATGGCAGTCTAAAGGACTTGAATTTCATAACATTGACTTGGGTAGTCCTCAAGAATGTTCTCCTTATATACTCACTCGATGAAATTTATAATGTCAAGTGCAGTTGGAGAAACTCTCTATACAGAAAAGTCTTGGCTTGATCCTTTTAACTTTGATGACACAAATGTGAAAGTTAAAATCAAGCTTGACAACCCACCCTCTTAGCTGTTATTGTCAGGGACACTTAGAGATATTCAGTTAGATTCAATGTGGTATACCCAGGCTTCCTCGATGTTATAACTGAAGCGAATTTCGGTATCTCCTCAATCATTTCTTTCTTCCATAGACTAAGAAAATTGGGAAGAATTTAGTTAAGTTCCTTGAATCTGATCCTGAACCAACAATCAATGAAGATAAAATGACCACTCAATTTAAATATAAGGACTTACGTCTCAAGTCAGAAACAATAGATACAGTTGGAACCTCATCTACAAACAACCTTTGAATTCATATCTTCTCAACCTAAGGAAACTGTTTAGACAAACTTTACCGTAATGAAAGGCGCTCTAAAAGAACTAAAAGAAATAATCTAGGTAAAAGATCAATTGGTCACTGAAGAGACACCTCTTTGAGGATGATCACTAAACCACCAGTCAAAACTATTGAGACCTTTACCTGTGTGGCTCCACAAGAATCTCATGATGATAATCCATCTAAAATGATCATGGTTGAGGATCCTTAAAAGGATAACGATCTTGATGTTGGGTTCATTCCATCACCAATTGCATTAAGAAAACTCAAAGAATAAGCAGGTAAACTGATTTGTTGGCTTCTTCATATGCCTCTTTTATCGTGCAAAACCTCTTCACCTTCATTCGTAGGGTCTCTAGTAGTAGAGGCATCCGACGAACGTGAGTCGTCATCTCTTCCAATAACACTTGCATAATGAAGGCTTTTTCATGGAATGTCCATGAAGTAAATAGTTTATCTCGTCTAATAACTTTTTGGAGTTGGGTAAATATTCATTAACCAGCAATCGATGCTATTTCGGAAACTCGTTGTACTCAAGAAAACTCGGCAACTATTCTGAGCTCAATTTTTCTTAGTTGGAGATCAAAACATAATTACTCCTTTGTAACTTAGGTCAATTATGGGTTGTGTAGGAACCCACTCTATATATTTTTGTGTTCAAGTAATCAACGCAATATATATTTTGTGGATTAATGAATCTTGCCTCATGAGTATCCCAATAATTGTATTTGTGTATGCTATAACATAGAGGCACAATGAAGAGAGCTTTGGAATGGCATAACAGAACTTGCTAATACCTTAGCACTCAAAAGCAATCCTTGGATTTTGCTAGGTGAATTCTACCAAATCCGTACTACTGATCATCACTACTCATGTACAACCCATATGATGCCCCCTCCATAGGCATATCTGAATTCAATGCTTGGTTGGAACAAAATGAAATATTTGACCTCAATAGTAGGAGAGCTTTCTTCACTTGGACAAATTTATGCCAAAGATCCAATCTTGAGGAACCTTGAAAAGGCTCTTGTAAATGGTTAGGTGGAGCTCAATCTTCTCTGAATTGGTTGCAATTTTGACCCACCTAGAGATTCATATCATTCACCGTGCTTGATATGATGATATCCATCTCGCCATATTTGGAGCGCAATAAGAAAGGCTTTACATACTTGTCCTTCATATATGAGCATCCAAACTATATCTCAACATTAGCTTAAGCTTGGTCATCTGATATTGGAGTTGGTTCAAGAATGTTTTCGCTCGACAAAAACTAAAACTTTCTAATCTTGTTGTAAAAGGCTTAACAGAGAAGAGTTTGGTTGATATTCAGTAGAAAATAAAGGACTGTCTACAACACCTTAAGCATGTTCAGTCCGACCTTCTCACTAATCTAAGCGAGGAGCTATTGAGGACAAAGAAGTTGGCCATAACTAATTGGCTCTTCTTTACATCTGCTCATTTAAATTTCTTTAGACTCAAATCCAATACATGTGGCTGAATGATGGAGATAGTAATATTAAGTTATTTCACAAGGCAGTTGTGATAAACCAGACCAAAATACTATCCACAACAGTAAGAATTTTGCAGGGACACAATTCTACAACACTTCTCAGATCAAAGACATAATCGTCTCCTACTATACATCTATCCTTGGAGTTGTAAACAGTGAGACTACACCTCTCTTTATTCGATCAGATTCAGACCCTTCACCCATACCGATTTTCTTACATCTTAGCTTCTCAATTAACTTATTTACCTACTGATAACGAGATCAAAAAAAATTTATTGAAGCTCCCCAAGAATAAGGCCCCTGGCCCCAATGGCCTTCCTGCAAAGTTCTTCATCGACTCTTGGGATATAGTTGAAATTCTTATTTGAATCGTGTTGTGGTCACAGGGGGTGGGGTAGCCCACGATTTGATAGGTGATGGAACCAATCTTGAACCGGATGAACCAAGGATGTGGTCGATTGATCGTTATGTCCGGAAAATTGGCTTGATAAACTGAACAAATGCAAACAAAATGACAGAGGAATGAAATAAGAAACAAATAGATACTAAGAATATGGCAAGATGAGAAGTATGGTCGGATGGTGGAAGGAATGAAGCTAGGCTTTCTGGAAGTGTATCACTCTCAAGCTTTGCCAATGGATGAGATCGAAACGATGGATAGATGATTGACACTCTCTGTCCATGGTTAGATTGAATATCTCAACCTGTGTACTAAGTATGTTTGAACCACACAAACAAACTAAATTCACAAAATCAATAGAATTGCAAAGAATCACACCTGAAATTCTAAAGACCAATATTTTATGCAAAGAACAAACTTTGATAAAACTGAATAAACGTTGTTATAAACTTGGTTGATTGAAAGGTGAACAATAAAAGTACTATTCAAGAGCTTATATATTCGTGGCTCATTTCTAAGAAAGGAATAATATAAAGAAAAAAAATCAATCATATCAAAAACTAGCCGTTGAAATCTTTTGAGGAATTTTGGCTCCAGGTAAAGAAAGTTACTATTCTTAAACCAGGACGGTTTAAAGGGAAAAGAAAGATTTCTCTGGATCTTATTTATTGCTTGGAAGGATCCAAAATCGTGCATAGACTGAAGGAAAAACAGATGTTGGAGTTTTAATGCTTGAGACTCTAAATAAGGCAAGTTGATGTTAATGACGATCCTCTTGTTCCTATGCATGCTGGTCCATAGTAAGATGATGTCATAAACTCACGAGAGGTTGTATTGGTCTTTTGGTAGCCTTGGTTTGATCAGTAAATCTTCTGGTCGGAATTTCTTGGCTGGTAAATCATCAAACTGAAAGATTGTCCAATATTTCCATAATCTACTCGGTTTGGCCAGTTTTGGAAAACTGATCATATCTTCTAATTTTCGTGGTAATTTTTCCTCTTTCTAGGCTTGTTGGAAATCTAAAATATCCAAATTGAAGCCTATGATTGGCTTTGGTTCGGGCTGCTCCTTCATTGGGTTTGAATCTTCTTCTAAAGGCTGGTACTCGCAAATGGACGGGCTAAGAAACCTCTGACTTGTAAAATTGATAACTTCTTCCTCCGTGAATATTTTCTTGTGATTATAAGCCTTAATGATGAATTGTTGAGTTGGTTTCCGCGAAAATGGGTTTCATTTCAAAAATCCTTCTGGTTGTTGAGATATGTTCTTCGGACTGAACATATGTCCCTGATATCTTCAATATGGTCGGTCTGGGCAGTTTGGTGAAGCTCTGGTTGCGCCATGGATTTCATGACCACAAAAATCGCTGTAAAATAATTCGCTATCTCAGGAGGATTATTGAGGAAGTTCAACACTACAACAATATCACTTATCCCGAAAGTAACTAGAGATGGTGAATTTGGAAAATTCAAACCTGTTTATGGTTGTTCCACCTCATGGATGGTGCACTTCCTCTCTTTTGCAGGACAGCTCCAATTGCTTTCCTCATTTATATACTCGACTATAATGTTTTGGTGCTATCTTTATCCTGCCTAACAAATGCTTAAATAAAATTGAGAGAATGTGCAGTGACATCAAGCACTTTGAATATCTACACAATCATGATGAATCGGAGGTTGATTGGCATGGTTCAGTGTGTCTCGGGCTCCATTCCAAAACATTCTTTTTGTGTCTCAGGCTCCATTCCAAAACATTCTTTCTCAGTTGGATAATAATTAGAAAAAGGCGTCTACTAAGTGACAGGTTCATATCTTGGGGTCCTGTCGTGCCTCCCATATGCCTTCTTTTTAATTCTCATGATGAAACCAGACAACATCTCTTCTTTGACTGCACTTATGCAATAGATCAACTCCATAAACCTAAGAAACACCATTTAAATTTATAAGAAACAACACTATTTAAATTTTAGAACAAACTCATTCATAACTAAACTTCAAATGCAAATGCCAGAAGGTTAAAACCTCAATATTTACCAAATACAAAATATATATTAAACTAAGTATTAGAGTTAATTATTTATGTAATAGTTAATTATTTATGTAATAGTTAATTATTTTAGGCACTCAATAATATCTTAGTATATTTTGTACATATTATGGATTGAAATCGAGTTGGGTACAAATTTTTTTGGGGTTTTTTCGGATACCCATTTGAGTTTGAGTTCGGTTAAACTAAAACCCATAACCTGAAATACCTTAAAAGAATATCCATTCGGTATTTATGTCTGGTTCAGATAGGATCGAATTCATTTTTATCGGGTCGGGTTTGGTTCGAATTTTTGGACTCGATTTATTTTCCTAGCCTTAATAGTATCTATGAAGAGTATTTTGTTAGATACAATGCTACTAGGTAGTGATCCGCGCCTTGCGCGGGACGAGATCATTATTAAAATGTGTAAATTATATAATTATGATTATGTATATTATATTCTTTTTGTTTTTAAGGACTATTATGCAGTGTTTTGAAAAATAGACTAGACTGGCCGGTCGAACCAGTCGGACCATGACTCACTCTTTTAACTGATTTCAGGTAATGCTAATAACCGGATTTAAGTTAAATCGGTAAATTTTATCAAAAAATCGCTAACACCAGTGATTCGGTTTAATATTAAAATCAATTTTTCTTCAATCCAAATAAAAAATTTGCAGTTTTTTAAAAAAATCATTAAAAATATATTGTTTTCTAATATTTATTTAAATTAATTAATTTTATCATATTTTATATTATTTTTAGATTTTTTTATTTTATTTTCATATTACTTTTAGATTCTAACAATGTATGAAGTTGTAATTTTATAGTTATACTTACTTAATTTAAAATTAAATCAAAATATAAGCTACAATGATGAATCAATGTCCGGTTCAGTTCTCAAAACAATGCTATTATTATATATTATAATTAAATTGAAAATTGTACCACTTTTTTGAATTACTAAATATTAAAATAATTTGATGATTTACGTTGCTAGAAATTATAAATGTGAATGCGTGATCAAATATCTCAAAACATTCCATATTACAACTAATACTACACAAATATTAATTTTATCAATTAGCAAGGAAACATTGTATACTGAGCTTCCCATATAATAAGTCTTATAAAACATGTTTAAAAGCACACATAGACAATCGAATCTACATCTATATTTAGGTTCTTAAGTATCAATGAAATATCTCAAGCTTTCCATAAAATAAAACTTATTAAAACTAATACTTGGACACTACTCTAACTAAATTTAATGTCGACTACTATAAATTGGGTTGTTAACTTGGTAAGTATCATTAAAATTTCTTAACCAATTTTATTGTAACTTACGAAACATAAAAATCAAAACATGATAATAAGGTTTTTCTATATTATTAAAACCTGACATCAAAATATAAGAAGTACTTTTGAAATGTAGAAAAAAAAATCTACAAACAAAAAACCATCCATATACATTACATTACTATACATGAATATGTTGATTACCTCATGAAATATGTTGTAATACATTACTTGGAACAATTTGTGTATTATCATGAAGCCTTTTATTTAATCATACGTATATTCATTGGTATGAGAATACAACATACATTTTTGTGTGCTTGAATGTTATCTGGAGAGTTTCATGTAACATACGTTTCATGGTAAACTAATACATTTAGTATAAATTGGATTGGTGAATTTGATCAAGCAACTAAGCTTATTCTCATATGTAAATTGTTGTTAGGAATATTCAAAATTTATATATGACTAGAAACAATAACTTTTACTAGGTACATGGACTTACACATAGAGGTCACTGTTTTGTTCTGTGAATTGAAAATGCAACAAAAATTGGAACTAACTACTCGAGAATATTGCTTAGATTTTATGTTTTGTTCAACTCTGATTTCAGTCTCATGAGAATATGTAACATGATGAAATCAGAGTTGAATCATGAATCTTGTCATGATAATTTTAATTGCTGAGAATGTCTTGTTTTGATGACCTCAGTTTTGTATAGGAAGGATGAGCTCAAGGGAACTTCTTCTCAGAACGTGGCAACTTAGTATCTCAGAATAACGAATTACTTGATTACTTTCAAGGTTATTTTTCTATCAAGTAATTCATTGTTCTGCAAGACAACCACTAAATAAGTTTTAGTTTATTTCCACGCTTTAAGAACCCAATTGTAGGTATACAGACATTTACTACTTCTTGAATAGATTCTTTGTAAAGGTAACTATTAAAAAGAGATATAATTTTACATTGATAAGGTCATCCAACTTAACTCTACTTTTGTAGTCATTGAAATGCAATATTGCTCCTAGTCATAGCTACATCAAATAATCATTTTTCTTCTTCTATCTTGTAAGCTTTATTTTTTTCTCGTGTCTATAAGTGAGTCATGAACTACTAGAACAAAAACTATAACATTATTAAACATAATTTACGGGAGTCAGGTTTTAGGCTTTCAATAATGTTAAAAATTAATAATAATTAAATGTATGACGTTTATAATATTTTAATATAATGATATTATTAGTTAGGTGACTCACTTTTTAATAATATATGTTACAGTTAATAATGGTAAGGAAGGTGTAATGACATAAAAAATATAATTACTCTAGTAAGATATGAGCTTTTTTAATGGATGGTGTGAGAATCCATGATATGCTGACACACCAGCATAATGATCCTTGTAAATTTGTACTAATAAATTTGTCTTTTCTCTCTCCACGGAGAGCCACATCAGCAAGAGAGTATGGGGCATTTTGTGACACATCAACATGCTTAACAACAACTTCTATAAGTATGGAAAATTGAATAGATTATGGGCTTGGGCTATCTTAGTTAACTTGACCTAAGAATGATTTGTTCTCAACGGCCCAGAACTTGCATGAGGCCATCAACTATAACCTTATTGATCCATGCGTCTTCATTGCCGTGACTATCGACCTTCTTCCCACCACCTTTGAACCCACAACGGCTTAACGGTTTTCGCTTACATTCAATCAATTAACATTGTGTTAATGCCATCAAACCACTCATCCCACTATAAATAAGGGTTTTCAATTCAGTGAGATTCATCACTTTTTCTCTCTCAAGCATTAGGAAATGGATTAGAGGCAAAGAACATCTTGATTATGTGTAAGTCTCAGTTTATTTATTTACTTCCGTAAATTTATTATTGCTTGAATGACTTTGATGTCTTGATGCAGTCATACATAAGCATATGTTCTCACCGATTTTAGTGAGGAGCGTGGAAGCGTTTTATAGTTGTAGTTGTTCAACCCTCTCTCTCTTCTTGGACCAGTGAGTTTTGTGGTTTTTGTTTTTCATCGTAAGCTTTTCAAACTTGTGTTATCATCTCCAGTTACGAAGCATGTTGGTAAAGTATTAGATTGTGATTTTTAGGTTGGATTTTTCCTGAAATTTGACACGAGTCTGCTTATAGCTGATTAGTTCAATGTTGGGTTTTGCTTTAATGATTAAGTTGCAGAAGTAAATTGCATAACTCTTATTTTGCTTTGCTCAATTGATTTTGCAGAATGATAACTGTAGTTTTATGGATACCAAAAAGGGTTTCAAAGGCCATGCTTGGTGATTTCGAGCGTCTTTCTAAGGAGAAGATCAATGAGCTGATTGAGCATGGCACTCTCAAGAAAAGGTGAATTTTTTCCCTTCCATGTTTCTATTGTACTTTTTTCCTAAATCACTCTTTGATTTATGGTTACATGTACAACATATGTTATATTAGTGACATGAAGAACGACGACGGGATGGAGCATGAAATACATTATGGTGAAGTTGCTCATGCAAGGCTGTAGCCAAATATTTTGGACACCGTGTTTCAAAAGTAAGGTTATAATTCTAAACACAGTAAAATGACCCATCTGATTATAAGTGTTTATTAATCACATCCAACTAAGTTTCTCCATACCGACAAGGAATTTAAACCGATCACGGATGTTGCTATATTTCATGCTCAAAATTCTCAAAGAAGCTATAGAGAGGGGTATCTTTCTTCTCATGCATTGCATGTGATGATTCTAATGATGTCAGTATTTTCTGGTTACAAACATATTACTCAACTTCTTCTCAAATTTCTTAGTTACTACATTCACCAAAGGAAGTAGATGATAGTAAACCTAATTTAGTGTTTTGTTTCCAGGTTTATGCTAATTAAAAAGAGATTGGCAATGTCTGTGAAGAGGTTGATCATTCTAGCGACAGAATCAGAGAGAGTAGAAGAGCCATGACGAAGACGGAAGATCTTGGTGTCTCAGTTCTTCAAGATCTTAGCCAGCACCGACATTCTCTCCTTCACTCGCATAGCAGGTATGGTACCAGACATTACATCAATCACACGCATTTTCTGTCTCAAAGTTTTGCATGAATTAGATGTATCTGACAGAAAATATTCTATTCAGACTATAGTATCAAAACCATAAATTTCAAAGATTATTTACTCATATACCTTTTACTCATTAGGTGCCAGTGCACGACCAATATACCTTTCGTATGAGATTGCAGCTTCATGGTGTGGATGAGGACGAGGTTTTCAAGGCTATATCTTTCCCCCTTTGTTGTTCTTGGTGCAATTTACTACTGCATAAATGTGTATATGGTCCTCCTCCTTTGTACTACAATAGTATCACCTTTTCTTTAATGTTCTTTAATGTGTTAATGTCTGAAATTTTTTTGCCTAGAAAAAAATTCAATCTCCTTAAATACTCTCTACTGGTACTGATTAGTTGCATCTCTTGAGTTTCAATCAAAAATAGTTATGGAGAGAAAGCATAAGCAACATCAGACGCATACACAATTTTCTGAACATTAATCCAACAATAAAAACAACAAAGTGGATGAGTCCACATCAACAGAAGCGGAAGCAGCATTAGTGGTTGCTAAAAGGCGTGACTCTAGTAGTCAACAACATTTGGATCTCTCCAAACTCTTCAAAGGAAATTGCTCAGATGATCAAACAAAAACTCGTGGAAACTGAGCAGAGTCGCTTCTCTAGTGCTGTCCTTGCTTTTGATGGTAGGAATAGAAAAAACATTTACATCCTTGTGGATTTTCAAGAAGATAGGCGTGAGTTCTTTGCTAACCTCAGTATCCCATCCTGCAATATTTTAATCAAGTGTGGTGACTTGCGTGAGAAGATACCTCGGAAAAAGATTGATAAAGTGTTTAGGGTTAACATGAGGCTTATGTCCAAATGTGACGAGAAGAAACTGAGAAAGAAAGGTGAAAATTGGGCTCCTCTGCCTTGAGAATAAATTCATGCTCATGATTTGAACTTGACGGAAAATCCAAGAGAAAAGTGTATATCGATTGGAAGATCTTCATTATTAAGTAATCTATAAATTTGACATGTCATTGTTTATTTTTTAATATATATATTTTAAAATTCATGCTCTTCTTTTTTATATCAAACCTATTTAAAAAGTTATAGCAACCCATTTTCTAATATATATTTCAGTTTCAATCCAATTTTTTAACATCTATTTTTTGAACAAATAATAATTTCATAAAATACAAATAAAATTAAAAATATTAAAATCTATTTTCAGTTTTCTTCAAACCCAAACAAATGAAAAAATGAATCTAGCGAATTTTTTCCACAAAGATTTTTAAAAAGCTTTCATATTAAAATATATTTTATTACAAGTAAGCATGATTTTAAAAAAAAAATTACATGAGTTCAACAAATTTCTTAATAAACTCGGAAATAGATAAATCCAATAAAAATAATCCCACAAATGGTCCTAAACCGAAAATACTCTTGAAAGTTTAACTTTCACAGCTGAAGCCACCATGACGACAAGAATTCTTTGTCCAAACGGTCTTACGGCTATGTCAAGAAGAATGATGAGGTTCACTAGCCCGTTTCAAAATTCTCTTCTTGCTGAAACACTCAAACAATACCCACTAACTAGCCATATTCATCGCGCAAACATACCAAAATATTACTACAAGAAGCTTGCTTACAACGAGGATCTCCACTTTTGTACAAAACGTATCCACAACCACCAGCAGAACACCTCTGGGAGCTGCGCATGAGCATTCCTTTAACTAGCACACAAGAATGTGATTTTAAGTATTGCTTCAAAATGAACGGAAGGTAGAGTCATACATGATTACCAAGAGGACCGACGACAAGAAGACCAATAGTAGATGTTCAAATTAAACAATCTTTTCGCTTAAACATATCTAACAGCAAATTATCATTTTTAATAACATAAATGACAAACATCCCGCGCGTAGTGCGAAAAAACTACTAGTATATTATATTTTAAAACTTATTTATTAAAAATATTCCTCCTTTAGAGGATAATCATGCTAGGAAACAATCTCTTTTTCTTCTTTTTTTCAACTAAGATACATTAGATTGTGAAAAGGAAGTATAAATATTGTAGCTGTTATGAAATAACTTATAATTTTATAGTATCTCGAAATTTGAGTAAGGTCAAAATTTTATACCCGTAGGGAGGAGATAACCCTTATATAAGATGGAGAGAACGTGTATCTTTCGTCGAACACAAAACGTCTCTTTATATAGAAGTAAAAAGTTTAAGTTACTATGTGTGCATAGTGACGATGGGCTCCACATAATAAATATTCACACAACAATGTCAAGTTTCGGTGCCTGCATTGTTTGACATTGTGTCTTCCGTCACGTTTATAACACTCCCCCTTGGAGACAAGTGTCACTATTGTCTTTTGCTTAACGTCTCTTGTTGCCTCATTAAAAACCTTTTCGGAAAACCCCTGTGGGAAAAACCATACTAAGGTAAAAAGAGTACAACCACGTAAGCTCCCCTCGAATGAGCAGTCACATATCCTTCTGATGACTCATTCCAATGTTCTGGATATGTTTCTTGAAGACCGCGGTAGGGAGCGATTTTGTGAAGAGGTCAGCTGCATTGTCGCATGATCGAACATATCTTACTGCAATCTGTTTATTCTTCTCTAGCTCTTGAGTGTAAGAGAAGAACTTCGGATGTATGTGTTTCGTCCTATCGCTTTTGATATATCCTTCATTTGTTTGAGCAACACATGTCGCATTATCTTCATATAGGATAGTTGACTATGTATTTCCATCAATTCCACTACTTGCACAGATGTGTTGGGTTATTGATCTTAACCATACACATTCCCTACTTGCTTCATGAAGTGCGATGATCACAGCATGATTTGAAGAGGTAGCCACAAGCGTTTGTTTCTGAGAACGCCAAGATATAGCAGTGCCTCTGATCGTAAAAACGTATCATGTTTGCGATCGAGCTTTGTGTGGATCTGAAAGATATCTCGCATCTGCAAAACCAACCATTTGACCTTTTGAATCTTTAGAATAAAATAAGCATAAATCAATGGTCCCTTGGAGATAACGAAAGACATGTTTAATTCCATTCCAATGTCTTCGTGTAGGAGATGAGCTGAATCTTGCTAAGAGATTGACAGTGAATGATATATCAGGTCGTGTGCAGTTTGCAAGGTACATTAATGCTCCGATTGCACTTAGATATGGTACTTCGGGTCCAAGTATCTCTTCATTTTCCGCAGATGGTCGAAATGGATTATTTTCAATATTAAGTGATCTAACAACCATCGGAGTGCTAAGAGGAGTTGATTTATCCATGTTAAAGCGTTTCAATACTCTTTTAGTATATGTGGATTGATGCACAAATATACCATTTTGATAATGCTCAATTTTTGTAGACCAAGACAATACTTTGTCTGTCTGATATCTTTCATCTCAAATTCTCCTTTCAGATATTCTGATGCCTTTTGTATTTCCTTTTGAGTTCCAATAAGATTAAGATCATCAACATACACCGCGATTATCACAAACCCGAATGTTTTTTTTTGAAAACACATGGGCATATAGGATCGTTCACGTATCCTTCTTTTGTTAAATGTTCACTGAGACGATTATACATAAGCCCAGATTGCTTTAACCCGTATAACGATCTTTGCAATTTTATTGCACATAACTCTTTCGGTTTGGAGCTTAATGCTTCTGGCATTTTAAACCCATCAGGAATTTTTATGTAGATATCAGTATCTAATGATCCATATAGATAGGCTGTAACGACATCCATAAGACGCATCTAGAGATTTTTATCAGCTACTAGACTCATCAGGAATCTAAAAGTTATTGCATCCATAACAAGAGAATATGTTTCTTCATAATCGATTCCAGGTTTTGCGAAAAACCTTGGGCCACTAGACGAGCTTTGTATCTCGTAACCTCATTTTTCTCATTTCTCTTTCGAATGAAAACCCATTTGTATCCTATTGGTCTCACATCTGCAGGTGTGAGCGCAATAAATCCAAATACTTCTCGTTTATTAAGCGAATCGAGTTTTGCATGTATTGCATATTTCCATTGTTTCCAATCATGTCTCTTTTGACATTCAAAAACGGATTTTGGTTCTGGATCTTCGATTTTCTCATTTATTTCACTTGACACCATATATGAGAAAGCATCATCAACATCATCATGTTCATTTCTATTCCATATCTTCTTATTATGGATGTAGTTGATGGAGATCTCATGATTCTTTTCTGATTCATGATGCTCTACTTTCTCAGTGTTCTCATCATTTGTTTCTTTCAAAATACTTTCTGATATTTTGGGCGTGTCGTTTATCTCAACATCCTTTTGTTTCTAGGATTTTTTTTCTTAGAACCAACAAGTCTTCCCCGCTTCAAACGTGTTTTAGACTCACGTGTATCATCTGCTTTTCCTTGATCATTTAATACTTTGATACAAGGAGGAGCGTTCGCAGTTGGTATATGAGATTTAGTTACCGTCTTGGTATCCGCAAATGCATCAGGTAGCTTATTCGCTATACTCTGTAGATGCATAATTCGTCGAACTTCTAGTTCTGACTCTTTAGTAGGAGGATCAAGATATAACAAAGAAGTACACTCCATTTGATATCATTTCCTATATCTTTGTTTTCCCCCCTATAACTAGGAATACCTTCTCATCAAAATGACAGTCGGCAAAACATGCCATAACGACGTCACCAGTTTGTGGTTATAGGTATCGTATAATTGATGGTGAATCACAACCAACATATATTCCTAATCTCCTTTGTGGTCCCATTTTTGTGCGTTGTGGTGGTGCTACAAGCACATATACCGCACAACCAAAGATTCTTAAATGAGAAATGTTTGGTTCTCGACCAAACGCTAATTGTAATGGGGAATACTTATGGTATGCACTTGGTCTAATCCGAATAAGTATTTTGCATGCAAAATGGCATGTCCCCACACAGAGGTTAGGAGTTTTGATCTCATGATCAGTGGTCTTGCAATCCATTGGAGACGCTTAATAAAAGATTCGGCCAAACCATTTTGCGTATGAACATGAGCCACAGAATGTTCAACTTCAATTCCCATTACCATACAATAATCATTAAATGCTTGGGATGTGAATTCAGCAATGTTGTCTAATCTAATTCTTTAATAGTATAATCAAGGAACTGTGCTCGCAGTTTGATTATCTGAGTTAGAAATCTCGCAAATGCCACATTTTGAGATAATAATAGACAAACATGTGACCATCTGCTGGATACGTCAATTAATACCATAAAATAGTGGAATGGTCCACAAGGTGGATGTATTGATCCACATATCGCCTTGAATTCTTTCAAGGAACTTTGGTGATTTTTTATCAATTTTGGTTGGCGATGGCCTTATGATCAATTTTCCAAGAGAACATGCAACACATGCCGTTTTATTACCTTGAGAAATTTTCTGGATTTTCAGTGAATGACCATGTGAGCTTTCTATGATTTTACGCATCATTGTATTGCCGGGGTGACCAAGGCGATCATGCCATAATGTGAACTCTTCTGGATTTTGTTTCACTACAATATTAGATTCGATTTCATCGATATAAGTATGATGCAATCCTGAAGGAAGTTCTGGAAACTTTTCCAATATGTGTTTTCTGCCACATTTATCAGAAGTTACATATATGCACTTCTTTCCATTCTCAGTTGCAGACTGAGTATCGTATCCGTGACGATATATGTCTTTAAAGCTCAACAAATTTATTTTAGAACTTGGAGAATATAGTGCATTGTTTATGAAATTTTTTGTTCCATTTGGTAACGTAAAGTTTGCTTTACCGGTTCCTTCAATAACGTCTGCAGGACCTGATATTGTATTAACAATAATTCTTGTCGGTTTTATATCAGAAAATATCTCTTTTGTCGCAGAATAGTGTGCGTTGTTCCACTATCTGGTATACACATTTCTCGAATCCGTTTCTTGGATTTTGTTCCATTAGCATTATGTTCCATTTATGTAATTGCAATAAACATCAATTAAAAGAAAACCATGAAATTCATTCATATAATAATCATATAAGGAAACACACAATAATTATACATTAGGGTGATGTTACAAACATCATTATTTGTTTAAAACATGAAATATAATAATTATACATAGAAATACTCAATGCTACGAAATAGTCTTATTATAAGCATTTCAGTTCTCTTCTGGAGTAATCTAGTCCAGCTCATTTGCGAAATCAGAGGCTTCGAGGTACGATGTCCCCTCGAAATTTTCTGTTAGATTCACTTCCTTAGCTTTGCCTCTTGTGGATGCTTCATATAACTTACACAGATGTGGAGGAGTACGACATGTACGGGACCAATGCCCTTTACATCCACATTTGTAGCATACAGTTTCATGTTTCTGGGTGGTATCCACTTGGTTTTCTTTACCCTTAGAAACTTGTTCTAATCTAACCCATTTGTTAGATCCCTTCCACTTGGGATTGTAAGTTTTTCCATGTTTGTTGTGGAAACGGCGGCCACGACCCCGACTGAATTGGATTCTCCTCTCTGAGTTTTCCATCGTCGTAGTATTTACTTCGGGGAATGCCTTAGTTCCCGTAGGTCGGGAATTGAGATTTTTAATCAGAAGCTCGTTGTTTTTCTCAGCCAATATGAGCGCAACCATCAATTCAGAAAATCTCGTGTACCCACATTTTCTGTAAAATTCGGGCAGGAAGTGAAGATGTTTGTGGAAAGTGTTATACGTCTTATCCATCATTTCTACTTCAGAGATATGATTACCACAATACTTCAGGAGTGAAACTATCCTCAGGACAGCAGAATTGTATTCCTCAACCTTTTGAAAATCTTGGAACCTCAGTTTTTTCATTCTTCCAGAGCGTGAGGGAGATTGACTTCCTTCTAGTTATCGAACCTTTCTTTTAAGGCTTGCCACAGTTCAGCTGGGTCTTCTATGTTCGCATAGTCATGCGTAACATTCTCATCGAGATGTTTCTTCAAGAAAATTATCGCTTCAGCCGTATGTTCAGGCGGTGACTTGTTACCGATTACAATTGTTCCGGTTAACTTTTTCATCACCAGATATGATTTCACGTTTGTGACCCATCCGACGTAGTTTTCGCCAGTTATTTTGAGAGCCGGAAACTGAAGATGCTCAATTCTTGCCATTTGTATTTCGAATTGCAGAGTGATCGTGCTGATAACGTGTTATGAAATAACTTATAGTTTTATAGTATCTCGAAATTTGAATAAGGGCAAAATTTTATACCCGTAGGAAAGAGATATCCCTTATATAAGATGGACTATGACATAGAGAAAGAAGAGAAAGTGTATCTTTCGTCGAACACAAAACGTCTCTTTTATATAGAAGTAAAATGTTCAAGTTACTGTGCGTGCATAATGACGATGACTTCACATAATAAATATTCACACAACAATGTCAAGTTTTGGTGTCTGCATTGTTTGACATTGTGTTTTATGTCATGTTTATAACAGTAGCTTCTTTTTTCTATATTAAAACGGATTTTTTTTATAAAAAAAATAGAAGAAAATTCTTATGCGGTGGAGAAAATTAGATAGAAACGCCACCGTTTGGTCTCGGATGTTTAGGCCAATTATATTCTGCAAGTAATGGGCTTTAAGGCCCACGAATATATTCTGTGGCGCCGCACACGCCGCCAGAAATGTAGAAACCGAACAAAGGCTCTCTCTCTCTCATCTCCTCAGCCGAGCCATCGCCGATCAGTAAGTTCTTTGTCTCTCATCCCATTTCCTGGTAAATCGATTCTGATTGTTGGTTAGAACCCAAAGTTTTAATCTTTTGTATTCAATCTCTTCTGTGTAGATAGAGAAAGGATCGATTCAAAATGGGTTGTACTGTGAGGGAGAAGCATGTACGAGCGAACCGTAAGATCCGAGCCGCTTTCAAATCCGACCTCGACCCGTCTTGTCTGCTCGACAGAATCGCTCTCTCGAAATCCATCGTCGAGTCAAGCCTCAAAAACCTAATTTACCATCCGGGTCTCACTGGTTCGAACCCAGAACCTTGTTGTTGCTGCAACCTTCCGATCCCTAATCACGATGAGGATAACAGCGCGTGGGGTTACTTCACAGAGGAGCATCTTGAAGTGATACTGCTCAAACATTTGGAGGCTTTATACAACTTCTCTGTCTCCAAGCTTGTTGAGTTGGGTTATGAGGAAGGTGTTGCGATGAGAGCGATTTTGAGTAATGGGCACTGTTATGGTGATTCTGATGTTTTGTCTAACATTGTGAATAACTCGCTGTCGTATTTGAATGGTAGTGGGGGTAGTGAGGATCAGTCTGAGACGGGTTTTACGGATTTGAGAGATTTGGAGGAGTACTCGCTTGCTGGTATGGTTTACTTGTTGCAACAAGTTAAGCCTAGTTTGAGTAAAGGTGATGCGATGTGGTGTTTGTTGATGAGTGAGCTTCATGTTGGTAGGGCTAGTTCTATGGATCTTTCAACTTCAGGGAATAAGGGTAGTTCTGCTAAGGAAGTTAGCAATGTAGATGGAGTTGGTAATTGTGTAGATCTTGCTGGTTTCATGGCACCAGCGTTGTGTAGGTTCCATGGAGGTTGGGATTTTGGGAATGGTGGAGGAGGACCTGAGTTTTCTGGTAAAGGGTTTTCTGTGAACAATGCTCAGTTGAAATTGCAGAGAGAGATCGTGTGTCCTAAAAGGTTTAATCTTTCACCATCCATGAAATCTTTGCTGAAGCGGAATGTTGCAGCTTTTGCTGCTGGGTTTCGTGCTAGTATGAAGCAGAAGCAGATTGTGTCTGAAACTAGTGGTGATACCGATCCTGCAAGTGTGGAGACTTGTGAGCAGCCACGTATCTTAGGTGGTAGAGAAGAGATTGTTAGTTCGGTGCTGGAGAAGTTTCGCGATCTGAACCTTGATGATACTCTGGAATCAGTGGGTGAGGATGGGAAGGATGGTGTGATAGTCACACTGCTTCAGCAGGTCAAGGAGCTTGAGAAGAAGTTAAAGGAAAGGAAAGATTGGGCTCAGAAGAAGGCAATGCAAGTTGCCCAAAAGGTCAGCGATGAACTGGCCGAGCTTAAATCATTGAATAGCGAAAGAGAAAATATCCAACTGTTGTCAAAGGGGAAACTAGCTGTTGATGAACAAACCGTGAAAAGATTATCAGAGATGGAAAATGCTCTTAGAAAAGCTACTTGTCAGTGTGACACAGCAAATGCGATTGTAAGAACGCTTGAGAATCAAAATGCAGAGATCCGAGCAGAGAAGGAAGGTCTCAAATTAAGTGCGTCAGAATCGCTTAAAGCGTGCATGGAAGAATCAAAGAAGGAGAAGAAATGCTTGAAGAAGCTTTTGGCGTGGGAGAAGCAGAAGTTGAAGTTGCAGGATGAGATTATAGCTGAGAAGGAAAAGACTAAGGCCCTTTATAAGGCTTTAGCTCAGATTACACAGGATGAAAAGGAAAATGAGGTACGTTAGTTCATGTATTATCTCTAATTATACCCTAAAAGTTCTCTAGATTCTCACAACTTTTTGACTCTAGAATTGTGGGAAGCATCGTTTCCCTTAGGACTCTTAATATTTACCAATGTCTCATATGAGGCATTAATCTAGTTGCCAAACTGGTTCTGTCTTATGTGCTAGTTCTAGTTCATTACTTACGCCAAGTAACGTCAAAGATCATTTAAGAGGTATAGTCTGCTTATGCCAAGAGGAATATCATCTTGGGAGAATCAGTTTTGGAGTTTCAGAACCTGGCCAAAGGTTTTGTTATGCCTGTTTGAGTTTCATGAGATAACTTTTTAACTCTATGCTGTGCGGGTACGTTATCTATGTTGCTGCACATTTGTGTTCAAGTCAACAACTTGCTCAATATTTGCTTGCTACTTGATCCATGGTGGATAATTAATTTACTTCACGTTAATCAACATCTTGTTAGGTTAGTCTATTGAGTTCTTTTTGTATTTAGATTAATAAGTTATTTGCAGGAGAAAAGGGGGCAGGAACAGAAAGCAAAGGAGCAAGCTCTGGCTCAAGTGGAGGAAGAACAACGCTCAAAGGAAGCAGCTGAGGCACACAACAAGAGAAGGCTGGAGACTCTCCGGCTTAAAATCGAACTAGACTTCCAACGACACAAAGACGATCACCAAAGACTTGAGCAAGAGCTCTCTCGGCTCAAAGCCTCTTCAGATACTGACTCAAGCCACTTTCCCAACAGCGTTTGGAAACCCGAAAAATCCCAAGGAGAGAACATAGCTAAGCTGCTTGAAGAACTCGATAAGCTTGAAGGGTCTTATGAGAGTGAAGCGAACAATGATCGAGAATGCATAATCTGTATGAAAGATGAGGTCTCTGTGGTGTTTCTTCCATGTGCGCATCAAGTTGTGTGTGGTAGTTGCAGCGATAATTTCTTCTCGAGCAACAACAATGGTGGAAACAAAGTCACTTGTCCTTGCTGCAGAGCTTTAGTTCAGCAGCGAATCCGTATCTTTGGAGCAACCTCGTGAAAAACCGACATAACTTCTCTTTGAGGTTTCAAAGAGATCCAACTTCAGGTTTTACTTTTGTAAGTACCAAAAAAATAAATGCTTAGCTTCTTGCTCAAAGCTTTTTAGACTTGGAAGTTTATCTTTATTGTACACAAAATTACAATCGTCATGGAAACTTCTATAAGCTAATCTTGTTAAAGATTATCTTTATTTATGCAATCAGCAGATATACAACATTGGTTACACATACTTTTGAGACCTAAAAAGTCTTAGAAAAGTGTAATAAAAAGAGATCATGACTTGTTCCACTCCTCTTCCGTGAGGCTAGACTCGCCTGAAACTCCTCTCTCCATCAGAGACTTATGGCACATGACAGTACCAGCAAAATGAAGCACTCCATGTTTCACAAGCTCCAACCTCTCACACCTTTCCATTACCGAGAACCCAAACCGCTGAGTCCAAGTGTTCACAACATCTGCTGCAGCTGGTAGCACCAATCTGCAGATTCCCATTCCAGACATTTGCTTCTCCAGCTCGTCCATAAGGACTCTACACATCCCACGTCTCCTGTAGTCTGGCAGTGTGGCCACCAAAGGGATCTCAGCTACATATTTTTCAACTCTCATTGCCGCCACCGTGATTGGCTCGTTGTTCTTCTCAATCATAACCGTGTAAAACCCGCGGCCCACGCCAACCCCATCTTTCTTGAATATCAGTTCCTCAACTAGGTCTCTCCCAGAGAGAGGATCATTTGTTGGCTCAAACCCCTGGTGAAGTATCTTAACAGCAGAACGTAGCTTTAAGATCTGTTCATCAGCAGAGTCTTCATCATCACTCAAAGCTCTCATCAGTGTCCAAACCAAATCCCCCTCGTCGCCAACTGCAATCCTACGTCCTAGGAGACTCTGAAGCGCGGAAAAGACTCTGCTGCATTGACGACTACAGAACCAGCCTTTGTATGAAACAAGACAATGATCTTTTTTTAAACACTTGAGATGGAACCTTCTTTGGCACTGCTCACAAGTCATCAACTTGCTGTTTCTTGATGTTTCTATTGATCCACAGACATCGCAGCAGCAACAAGGACAGAACCATAGCTCTTCCTTGGGAAGACTGGACAAACCGAGGCAAGTAAAGTGAAATGCTGATGGACAACCGTCGCATAGAAGCAACTCCCCATCACGGTGACAGAAACAACACACATCATAGTTCATCTCCGGACCACAGTCTTTCCTCCAGAATCTCACATACTCTTTTTCACACTTTTTGTTCTTCTTCTCCATCACTTGCAAGACTTTGTTCAACGACTTCCCAGTCCTCGCCCCTATCTCACACTTATCCGCAAGCCCATCAGTAGTCGTCGTCGTCTTCCTTCTCTTCTTCTGCTGCTGGTTTGATACATCAATATTGAGAACGATTTTAAAGGAATCAGAGGAACAAGTCTTCTTTTCGTTCGTACAATCCTTCACTCTCTTCATCTTCTGTTTTTTGCTTAACACAACAAGATTTCTTGGAGAGCAAGGCAAGTCAGATTTGGGAACTATTTGTTGTTGTCTAGGGACATGGTCATCGACACAACTCAGACAAGCATCAACTAGGGAGTGGAACCACTTTCCGTCGGGAGATTTATAACGCATCTCTCGCTTCTTAGTCTTACCATTACAAGCGTAGGAGAAGACCCAACCAAGAGCTGAGAGATGTTTCTTCACTTTAATGGATAAATAAGACCGTCGAGTTCCATTGTCGATCTTGTTAACTTGTTGTGTAAGTGAAAGCCAGTCTTCGATTGATCCTGGATTCAGTTCTGCTTCTACAAGAACATCCTTGAACACCTCCATTTTTTTTTTAATTCGATTTTCAGTTAAGGGTTCTTCGTTTTTGAGTCGAGAATCTCTGTTGTCTTGTAGTCTCTGGCGTCAAGGAAAATTTCTAAAATACGAAATTTGAAAAATGGAAATTCAGCTTTGCTCTTTTTTTCAGTCGTGACTGTATTTTGTATTCCTTTTCACGACTTTTACTGTTTTTTGGTTAGTGAAAATCATAATTAAGTAGTTTTTATTATTACAAAGACAGTCGTAAGCCTAAAGAATTTAGAGAAAATTTTTTGACTAGAGAAGTTATATGAAAACTATCTTAAAATAGACTTAAATTTTTTTTTATCACCAAAATAATTTTAAATAAAAAATGATTAAAACAAATTTTATTAAAGGTGCAAATACACATATATACCATTTGGGTTAACTAATTAAAACTTATGATTTAGATTTATACATTGGAGTTTTGGAGATGAGGCTAAATTTTTTTAAAAAAATAAGAAGATATTCTTTTTTTTAAATAAAAAAAATCTATTTTGGTCATTGTTTTCTTTGAAATCTATTTTTATAACAAAAACTTTAAAAGTGTCTATGTGAAAATTTTACTTATATTGTAGTTTCTGATTTTATTTTATTTTCAGTAATTTTTGTTTCTCTCGGCTTTGTTTGTGGGAATATCCAAGTATTCCGCCTTTTTCCATTTGGATCATTGTAAACTATGCATTCCATTTTCAATAAATAAAAATGTAGATGACAAAAAGGTGAAGAGTCCCTGAGTGACCAAAGAAAAGGAAATAATAGGAAACAAAACGATAAATGGGCCGGTAATTAAATAAGCCCAACTTAAAATAAGATTGAAAAATAATTAACATAACATTAACTAAAAAATAATAACTTAAGATAAATCTATAATAATTTTTGTCACTAAAACAAGTGTATTTTTTTTAAAATGATCAAAATAAATTTTATTAAAAAAGCGTAAATATGTATTTTTCTCTTTTGGGTTAACTAATATAGAGTTATGATCTATGCTAATATGAACAATATTGTGAAACCAAAATTAGAAAAAGATTTTTATTCATAGATAATCTGGTAATCAAGAAGGTCAAAAACGATAAATTCTTTAGGAGAATAGATAGAGATCTTTTGGAGTTAGTTACTAAAAGTGAGTGTCAAGCATGGTTCAAAGCAAATGAGAAAGAATCACTAGCCCCCACCAGATTATAGTGCTAAAAAACCTCAAGTCTTAAGCTTGCGAAATATTTGTATGATAGATGAATCATAGACACCTACAACACAATTTATTGGATGTGGATGGATGGATAGGTTGGGAAATATTGAACTTATGGGTAAACAGAATTGTATTTGCAGAGAAACCACTCTGCATTTGAGTTGGAAGCGATATGTTGGACGATGGAAAATATGCTTCAGCATTTGACATGTCAGAGTTTTGGTACGGACTGCAAAGATTTGATCGACATGATCAAGGAATCCTATGTTTGGCCAGGATTTGCAACAGAGCTGAGGAAGATAGAAATATTGAAGATTTGCTTTCTGAACTTCCAGATTATCCATGTTCTAAGAACACAAAACCAAATTTCAGATTCATTAGCTAGGACCGCTAAGTCTTTTCGTAAAGCGTTCTATTTCATTGATTGTTCTATTCTGGTCTTGTTATCCAGATCACCTCTAGTTTGAGTAATAAAACAGCTTTTCGACGGCAAAAAATATAGCGTTATGATTTAGAGTTATGAGGTGAAATTTTGAAAGTGAAGTTAAAAACTTTTAAAAATAAAATAAATACTAAAACTTTTAATATAAAAAAGTTTTTTTTTGAAGTTTATTTTGTGATAAAAATTTCAAAAAATGTTTGTTTGAAAAATTTGTCCTAAATTAAATAAGCTTAAATTAAATAAGATTGAAAAAAATCAAATGGAATTAATTAACCCTTTCAATAAAAATGTAAAAGTCCCTCGAGTGACCTCAGTAAAAGAAATAATAGTGAACAACGAGAAATGGGCCGGTAAATTCTTAACTAGGTCAATAAAATAAGCCTGCTTAGCCCAAATTAAACATAGATGGAAAAATAGACAAGAAACGAACAAGAGAGACAAGAGAATCCTTCCATCTGTGAAGAAAACTGGTTGGAGCGCTGCAAAAGAGAAGCAGGAGATGTCGACTGCCACAGTTCTCAGCCGCTTGTCACTGATACCGAACCTATCTTCTAAACCAAAATCGTTTTCAAACAGAAGAACAACTCCTACCTCTGTTTCTGTCCGAGCCCAAGCTTCTTTCTCCGACCCATTCGTACTTCAGTTAGCTGAATCTCTCGAAGACTCTCTCTCACCTTCTCCTTCTTCCTCTTCCTTACCTCTCCAGAGAATCCGAGACTCTTCCGCTGAATCCCTCTTATCAACTCCATGGCCATCTCGAAAAGACGAGCCTTTCCGATTCACCGATACATCCTTCATCCGGTACTCCCAAATCGAACCGGTCTCGACCCGGACACGGAACTCGGAGATTCTCGACAATCTGGCCGAAACCCACTTCCCAAACGCAGTGATTATCGACGGGTTCTTGTCCAATTTGACGGTTAGTCCATCAGATTTGCCTGATGGGGTTTACTTCGGGAGTTTCTCGGGTCTACCGGACGAGCTCACTAACCGGGTTTCTGAATTCGTAGGAGATTTTGATTCTGGTGATCTGTTCTGGTCGATTAACGGCATGGGAGCACCGGATTTGACTGTGATTTACGTTCCGGCTGGATGTAAAGTGGAGAATTCGATTCATCTGAGGTATTTTTGCGGTGAAACCGGTGACCGGGAATCGAAAAGGTTACCGGTATCGAATCCCAGAGTCTTTGTGTTGGTGGAGGAAGGAGGAGAGATTGGAATAGTGGAAGAGTTTTTGGGTAAAGACGAACAAGGGTTTTATTGGACCAATCCTGTTTTGGAAGTTGTTGTCTTAAAGAATGCCAAGGTTAAGCATTCCTACTTGCAGAAAGAGTCCATGGCTGCTGCTCATATTAAGTGGACTTTCGTCCGACAGGTTCCCCTCTTGTCTTGCTTTGTTTAGTTTTGGTAATAGTAGAAAAATTGATGTACTTTTGAGTGGATTGTTGAGGAGAGAATCAGTGGTATCTTAGCTCACCTTGTTGTGGTTAAAATACTTTTTTTTGGTATCAATCGAATAGAGAAGTAGTTATCTTTCAGGGGAGTGTTTTAGTTGTTGCTGCTGGAGTGAGAAAACTTGCAATCTTTATGATTGAATTTATGTGGAGGATGAGTAGTTTAGTTTAGTGTATGCCTCTCATGTGAGTTTGTTTCTTTCTTGGTCTCTTTGTGGGTTAAAAGTTTATAGCGTAGTTAAAGTTTTTGGATGTGACTTTGAGTTCGAAACAGAAGTATTTTTGTGCTGCGTTGTTCAGGAGAGTGAATATTTCCATGTGGTTGATCTCTTTGTAGGAGGCAGAGAGTGAATACGAGCTTGTAGAAGTGAGTACCGGCGGGAGATTAGGGAGGCACAATGTTCATGTGCAGCAGCTGGGACCCGATACGCTCACGGAGTTAACAACGTTCCACATGTGTGTCAACGAACAGACTCTTGACCTCCACAGCAGAATTGTCTTAGACCATCCCCGAGGCTCTTCCCGACAGCTCCACAAGTGTATTGTTGCTCACTCCTCTGGTCAAGCTGTTTTCGATGGCAATGTCCGAGTTAACAAGTATGCTCAACAGACGGACGCGGGACAACTAACACGGAGCCTCCTTTTGAAACCTCGAGCCACCGTGAACATAAAACCGAACCTTCAGATCATTGCAGATGATGTCAAGTGCTCACATGGAGCTGCCATCAGTGATCTTGAAGAAGACCAGCTCTTCTATTTCCAAGCTCGTGGGATCGACTTGGAGACTGCAAGAAGAGCTCTCATTTCCTCTTTTGGATCAGAGGTGATCGAGAAGTTCCCAAATCGGGAAATACGCGACCAAGCTAGGAATCACGTCAAGTCCTTGCTCTGATCTTTTACAGAGTCAACAGTTATCTCAAACCTATCGCGTGGTATTCACGTGTCACTCCTGCGATTGATCTATGTGTGTTCATTATTATGTGAGGCCCATCTTCGGTTTTGGCCCATTTAAGAGTAAACAACAAATACTGTAGTTGGCTTCTGTGAATTTAACAGAGTGCAGTTTTTTCCCCAAAAATTTAAGAAACGTCATTACAACCTTTTATATGAATAAATAAAACGGCAGGATTCTTGAGATTTACTTCTTTAATTCGTAATAACTACACGCTTTTTATTTAAAATCTGATAAAACAACAAACACTTGATTTTAATGCCGCCTCCCTTTCCTCCATCTCTTTAACCTCCATCGACGTCGGAGACTCTCACCGCATACTCTTCACACTGTCGCCGATATAATCACCTCAACAGTTTCCTCAGTGTACTTTCGCGCCTATCGCGAGGTAAGCTTCTCACTCTGTAAGCTTCGGTTTCTAACCTGGACGTTAGTTACCCAAATCTAGGGTTTGTAACTTATCACTCTAGCTCGATCAATTAGGATGAATCTGTGTTTTTTCATGAATCTAGAGATTGTTGTATCCGATCGATTGATGAATTCAAGCTAATTTGTTATGATGCCAATGCAGTGAGAATGGCGAGCAATGATTTGAAGACATGGGTTTCGGACAAGCTGATGGTGCTACTTGGCTATTCTCAATCAGCTGTCGTGAACTATCTCATTGTAAAGGGTAAAATTTTATGCTTTCAGTTTATGGAGAGCTTATGAAGCACTTTTTTTTTGTGCTGCTATCTTGATGATAATGTACAAATGGGGTTGTTGTTATTTTCGTGCAGCTAAACAATCAAAATCACCATCTGAATTTGTTGGAGTGCTGATGGATTACGGGTTTGCTTCTTCTGCTGAGACTCGTTCCTTTGCGGAAGAGATTTTTGCTAGAGTTCCTCACCAAAGTGCTGGTGTGAATGTGAGTTTCTCTAAACTATATTGCTCTTGGAAAATAGATGCATTTTAGTTTCTTTTTTATGAGTTGTAAGCGAAGTTGTGGTTTTGGTTGCTTTTCGTAATTTCTCCCCGCTCCTTCTCTGTCAGCTCTACCAACAACGAGAAGCAGAGGCAGCAATGCTAGTGAGGAAGCAACAAACCTATGCTCTTATAGAGGATGATGAAGATGATGATGATGAAGACAAAATGGTTAAGGAGAAAAAACCTTCAGCTTCTGAATCTAGAAAGTCTGATAAGGGCAAGAAAAGATTTAGAAAGAAAAGTGGGCAGTCAGATGACAGTGAAGAAGAGGTATACTTTCTTTTCCTCATTGCCAAATTCCAGTTTCTTTCTTTCTTCATGGTAAGACTTAGCCTGGCGTCTTGTCTGATAAAGCTGTGAACAACATTGTAGGTGCCTGTTAGAGAGGACAGTAGACACGTTAGAAGAAAGGTTTCTGAAGACGAGGATGATGGTTCTGAGGTATATCTGATGATCCCCTTAGCCTTTTGCTTTAGAAAGGCAGTAACTGGGATCCTTTCTATAGATAGGAGTGGATAACACCTGTGCTACTATAGTTTACTTTGTTCTTGTACATTTGGCACAGTCGGAAGAGGAAAGAGTGCGTGACCAGAAGGAGAGAGAAGAACTCGAGCAGCATTTAAGAGATCGTGATACTGCACGGACACGAAAGGTATAGCTCAAAATTGCATTCTTACTATGATTTTTGTTTTCTGCTCCGGATAGGTCATGGAGTTGTAGCTTGTAGCCGGCCAGGGGCTAAGTGTTGTCGAAAATTGTATGCTAGTTCTTAATGAATGAGTTTTCTCGTGATTCATAACAGGCAAATCTAGATAAGTTTAAGAAAAATGAATTAAGCAATAACATACACATTCATATGTTATATTATATCGCTGATAGAGTGATAAACATGTAGTTAGCATGGCTCACTTATCGATGTACTCTGTAGATGTGAAAGCAGTGACATGTTCTTTTCATTTTTTTTAATGATCAGTTAACAGAGCAAAAGTTGTCAAAGAAAGAGCAAGGTACACTGTTATAATTTGTGCAGGAACTTACATGAACATTTTTATTTTGGCATTGTGATCTAGGCATGTCTTTTCAACTGACAGTCTCATGTTGGATTATTCTTTTCTTTATTTCAAAACAGAGGAGGCTCTTCGAAGAGCGAACGCTTTGGAGAAGGATGATTTACACTCTTTAAGGTAATGAACCTTTTCTTGCTTTTATGTGTTTTTGATGATTGTTATTTTGACAGAGATAGAAGGTAATGAAGTATAGTTGCCTAGCATAACCTGTGTCTCGTAGGTTTAATCCTGCTATTGTTAATTAACAATTCTTGACTCTATCAACCATTAGCGTGTTATGACCGTTGACGTTTTTTTCGTACTGATACTGACAGAAATGGTCTCTCTGAATGCTGTTTCGTGTGTCCTTATTATTGGTATCATTTATTGGTTCTAATGCAGGAAAGTCTCAAGGCAAGAATATTTGAAGAAGAGGGAACAGAAGAAAATGGAAGAACTAAGGTACATAACATGCAATTGTTTTCACCTTTTGTTCGTATTATTGAATTTTTCCCGCTAATTGGTTTCTACTGTTTCTTCCTTTTCCATAGGGATGAGATAGAAGATGAACAATATCTTTTCAACGGTGAAAAGCTCACAGAAACAGAACTTCGTGAGTTTAGGTAACTGCTACATCTTTCTTACATCAGTGTTGTTGTTGCGATTGCCAAAATCTATCTGATACAATGCGCTTGTTTTGACTAGGAAAATGAAATTTCAGTTATGATTTATTCTTCTTTTTTTTTCTTGCAATTCTAAAAAGCTATTCTAAAAGTTATGATTCATATTTCACAAGGTATGTTTAGTTTTGGTTAATTGAGCTTCAGTTGATCTATTTCTCTTTTATAGATACAAGAAAGAGCTTTATGATCTGGTGAAGAAAAGAACACAAGATGAAGATAACGTAGAGGAGGTAATGTTTGCATCTTGCTGGAATCTTCTCCCTCCTGGTTTTTTAAACTTTCTATATATCTAATCCATATTCTTTTCTCCTACTTCTCGGAGTTCAGTATAGAATTCCAGATGCTTATGATGATCAAGAGGGGGGTGTTGATCAGGAGAAGAGATTTGCTGTTGCTGTGCAGCGATACAAGTGAGTTGACAAAGAGCGGTTTGCTAGATCTCAAACGCATTCTAATCTGCTTGCGCTTGGCATATCTATCTTTAGTATTTTTCGAAACCCTTTTGCGCGTTTTAATCATATTTTTCTTGTTTAGGGACCTGGATTCAAGGGAGAAGATGGATCCGTTTGCAGAACAAGAAGCTTGGGAGGACCATCAGATCGGTAATTCTGTTTTAACTATATTTCAGTTGACCAGTCTTGGCTTTACTGCCAACTGATTTACGTGACACTGTTCTCTCTTATGCTTATTTAAATGTTATTTCTATGCAGGAAAAGCAACGCTAAAATTTGGCGCGAAGAACAAAAAAGCCTCAGACGATTATCAGTAAGACCTGCGACATGTTTGTTGTTTTATTCTTATTCTACTACTTTGGTTTAGCTTCCTAATCATTGATTCTGCCCATGATCTGTGGATTCTAAGTGTTTGCTTTTTTGCAGGTTTGTGTTTGAGGACCAAATAAATTTTATAAAGGAATCTGTGATGGCTGGTGAAAATGTATTTCCTATGAATATCTGTTAAACCTGATGAGACCTGGCATATGTGGACTTGTCGCTGACCTTTTGTTTTTGCCATGCAGTATGAAGATGATATGCATCCAAAAGAAGCTCAAATTGCGGCTGAAAAGACAGCTTTGGAAGAACTTCAGGTGCTATCTTTTTCTGATTTCTCTTCCCTTTGACTCTGTTTGTCAAACTCAACCATCCAAATCTTCTGTTAAGATGCAGTTCGGAATAAGTTCAGATTGTCTGTTATCTTTGAATTAATATCCGTAGCAAAAAAAAAAAAAAAATTATCCTGACATGTTCTTGCATCTGTTTGTTTGTGATTCAGGAGGTCAGAAAAAGCCTGCCAATTTACGGGTATCGTGAGCAATTGCTTCAGGCCGTGGAAGAGCATCAGGTGATTCTAGCTCTCATGTCTTTGCCGTCGGTTTACATACTGTGACACTCAGATTTTAAACAGAGAATGTTTACAGTTTTTAAGACATCTAAATTACAGACGAGAAGCTCATTTTAACAATCCCTATTGAAAGTGGAATAAGATCAATAGAGAACAAAACACTTATAAACTATAGCAAGCATCGAATTTCAGTATCGTGTACAACGGAAAATATGGATTAAAGTTTTTGATTGTAAATTGTGGATAATTGTTTTTTGAATATTTTGTTTTGTTATTGTTTCCTCCGCTACATGTAACTGAAAGTTGACACCTTCTTTCAATCTCTTTGAATTTATTAGGTTCTTGTCATTGTGGGAGACACTGGTTCAGGAAAGACAACACAAATACCACAATATCTCCATGAAGCTGGTTACACAAAGCGCGGAAAGGTACAAACCTACTCCTTGCCCGGAATTGTAGCATGTAGTTAAACACTCATAGTTCCTTCAAATATGGATTCGTTAATAAATTGGCCTGTTAGTCCTTAGTTGACAGCTGTTAGCTTGTTGAGAATGAACTTACTTTGAAGTTGTTCGTTCCTTATAAAAGATGTAGTTTTGTTTATGAAGAAAGACTAAGCCTTGTTCACGACCTTGTGGTTGAGTAGGTTCAAAAGTATAGACCGGCTGGCAAAGTAGTTCGTTTCTCAAGTAAAGTACCATAATGCTTTGCTATTATGTTTCAGGTTGGTTGTACACAGCCCCGAAGAGTTGCAGCTATGAGTGTTGCTGCCCGAGTGGCTCAAGAGATGGGGGTCAAACTTGGACATGAGGTATGTTTGCTTTTTCCGTCTTTTGCTACTTGTAAGTTGATTGTTACACAACTATCGGTTCAATCTCAGAATCTAAAATGTGATTGGTGCTTGTCACAGGTTGGCTATTCCATTCGATTTGAGGATTGCACTTCAGACAAAACTGTTCTTAAGTATATGACTGATGGAATGCTTTTGCGTGAGCTGCTTGGCGAACCAGATCTGGCCAGCTACAGGTAATGGGCATTCTTTCACATTTTTAATTATTACTATTGAAGAGATAAACGTTTTTGCTTACTGATGGCAAAAGTTTTCAGTGTCGTTATTGTAGACGAGGCGCACGAAAGAACCTTGTCAACCGATATTCTGTTTGGATTAGTTAAGGCAAGTGGTTCTTCTTATGCAAATAGGGTTAGATCCTTGAATAAATTCTGATTTGTTATTCCTTTATTTGACAGGATATAGCACGGTTTCGACCTGATTTGAAGTTGTTGATATCTAGTGCAACAATGGATGCAGAAAAGTTTTCTGATTATTTCGATACAGCGCCGATTTTTAGTTTCCCAGGAAGAAGGTATCCTGTTGAGATTAACTTTACAAGTGCACCTGAAGCTGATTACATGGACGCAGCAATAGTTACTGTGCTTACTATCCATGTGAAGGAGCCGCTTGGAGATATATTGGTCTTCTTAACTGGTCAAGAGGAAATTGAAACTGCAGAAGAGATCTTGAAGCAAAGGATAAGAGGGTTGGGTACAAAGATCCGTGAATTAATCATATGTCCGATTTACGCAAACCTTCCAAGCGAACTCCAAGCAAAGATATTTGAGCCAACTCCAGAAGGGGCAAGGAAAGTAGTCCTAGCAACAAACATTGCTGAAACATCATTGACGATTGATGGTATAAAGTATGTTGTTGATCCTGGATTTAGCAAGATGAAATCGTATAACCCGAGAACAGGGATGGAGTCGTTGCTGATTACTCCTATCTCCAAGGCTTCAGCAACTCAACGTGCTGGTCGAGCTGGAAGAACAAGCGCAGGAAAGTGTTATCGTCTGTACACAGCGTTTAATTACAACAACGACTTGGAGGAAAACACGGTGCCAGAAGTACAGAGGACGAATCTTGCAAGTGTGGTACTTGCTTTGAAGAGTCTTGGAATTCATGATCTCATAAACTTTGATTTCATGGACCCTCCACCTGCTGAAGCACTTGTGAAGGCTTTAGAGCTTCTCTTCGCTCTAGGTGCTCTAAATAAGCTGGGTGAATTAACCAAAGCTGGTAGAAGGATGGCGGAGTTTCCCCTTGATCCGATGTTATCAAAGATGATTGTTGTTTCTGACAAGTACAAGTGCTCAGATGAGATAATATCAATTGCTGCTATGTTGTCAGTTGGAGGGTCTATCTTCTACCGTCCCAAGGACAAACAGGTTCACGCTGACAATGCAAGAATGAATTTTCACACTGGAAATGTCGGTGACCACATTGCTTTGCTAAAGGTTTTGAATTTTCTCTCACTCTCTTCTTTTCCTTCACTTCCGTTTTCCATTATCTTTCTATGTTTATTGTGTTTTTGTTGTTTTGTGAAGGTTTACAGCTCGTGGAAGGAAACAAACTACTCTACACAGTGGTGCTACGAGAACTATATTCAGGTACCGTGTTGTCTCTCTATGCATATCATTGCATCGGATTGGATGTGAATCCGTTTGACATTGGTTTTTGGGTTGGATAATATGGTTCAGGTACGGAGCATGAAAAGAGCCAGAGATATCCGTGACCAGTTGGAAGGACTTCTCGAGAGAGTGGAAATAGAAATCAGCTCAAACATGAACGAATTGGATTCCGTTAGGAAGTCCATTGTAGCTGGTAATCTCAGTTTCGGTTTTGTTAATTGTTGAAATGAATTGTATTGTATGTACATCTGCTAATGATCTCCTTCTTGATCAGGTTTTTTCCCGCACACTGCGAAGCTGCAGAAGAATGGATCATATAGAACTGTGAAGCATCCTCAGACAGTGCACATACATCCCAATTCAGGCTTATCTCAGGTTATTTAAGTCTCACTTTACATAAACCACACACACATATTTATATATGAGTATTGATATTGATGAGTTCTTCTCAATGCTTATTGTAGGTTTTGCCAAGATGGGTTGTATATCATGAACTAGTGCTCACCTCCAAGGAATACATGCGACAGGTAATTATTATGGTTTAATCATATAATTGGATCTTTGTTCTGAATTGTTTCGGTTTTACTCGTCTGGTTTCATTTCATTTGTTTGTATAAGTAATACTCCAAAATTGCAAAAAGGTAACGGAGTTGAAACCAGAGTGGTTGATTGAGTTAGCTCCTCACTACTACCAGCTCAAGGACGTTGAAGATGGTACGAACATTTTTAAATTTCTCTCTCTCCAGTTATATATAGAACTGAATCTTTCCATCTTTAAAGAACCCATGTTAAATAAAAATTTCAGATGCATCAAAGAAGATGCCCAAAGGAGCTGGTAAAGCTGCGATCTAAGAACTCAAGCCTGGAAACAGATGTGGGGGTGTATAGAAAACTTTGGCAGATTTGGTAGAAGAGCTCTCTTTACTATTACATTAACTTCTTTTTTGGTCAGAGGCTTTTGTTAGAAAATAATTACAATGTTTATGAATAGTCCAAATCAGTGACCACTTCTGCACTAACTCATGCACTAACTCTTGGCATCTCAAACACGTGATACAAGTCTCTACCTAATTATCAAATAAAGCTAGCAAAAAATATTAACACTGGTTTTGTAGTAGTTTGCAGTTCATGATCTAATTCCTCGGGCTCTCTCTCATCTTTAAGTGTTAGTTAATATGAGAGCCTTATTTGCACTGTCGCACGGTTGTAATACTAAGATTGAGGAAATACGTAGACGCGTACTCCGTACTCATACCATGTTTATGTATAAGTAGAGATGTCACACGGGCCGGCCACTTGTCCCTTCCATTGTGGCCTCAAATCTGACAGGGCGGACTCGCCCGCCATTTGTTGCGGTCACTGAACATATGTAAGATCGATTATATTCTTCAGACGACAATACATATTTATTAAACAGGCCAATAAGTTCCAGTATTAATACAATAATCCACACTTACCTTTTTGTTGTCAAAGTTTGAGTTACACTTTGGTCCACGCCAACATTAAGATGAGGCTTTTGTTATCTACCATACATCCTAAAGATAGCACACAAAAGTCAATAAATTCCACTAAGAGTGCTCTCTTTACCATTTCCCCTCTTTCATTTGAGAAAAACAGAGCAAAAAATGGCACTGAGAATGTGGGCTTCCTCTACAGCAAACGCTCTCAAGCTCTCTTCTTCTGCCTCCAAATCCCATCTCCTTCAAGCTTTCTCCATCTCCAGATGCTTCTCCTCAGGTAAGATAAAAAACATCCTTTCTACACAACTTGTGTGTTGCATTGCTCTTTGTCTGAAAATTAGTGGTGGTTGTGTTTGGGTTTTAAGTGTTGGAAGGACTTAAGTATGCAAATTCACATGAGTGGGTGAAACATGATGGCTCAGTGGCTACCATTGGCATCACTGACCATGCCCAGGTAACAAAAACATACCTCATCAGAACTTAGTTTAGATCAGTTTTATCAGTACTTGCCTGGAAAAAAAAGAGAGACTACATATGTTGATGCTGTGCAGGATCATTTAGGAGAAGTTGTGTTTGTGGAGTTACCAGAAAAGAAAAGCTCAGTGAGCAAAGAGAAAAACTTTGGAGCTGTGGAGAGTGTCAAGGCCACAAGTGAGATTCTATCTCCAATCTCTGGTGAAGTCATTGAGGTTAACACAAAGCTCAGCGATTCCCCCGGTCTGGTAAGTTCTATTTTAAAAAAAAAAATTGCAGTTAACTAAGTGTGTGGTTGTGTCAAAACTTGATATGTTGAGTTGCGTACTGTAGATCAACTCAAGCCCATATGAAGATGGTTGGATGATAAAGGTGAAACCAAGCAACCCTGGAGAGTTGGAAACCTTGATGGGTTCAAAGGAATACACCAAGTTCTGCGAAGAGGAAGACGCTGCTCACTAGAGCGGTTTCAATCTTTCACTTGTCAATGTTTTCTCTTACCTATCTCTCTCTCTCTCTCTCTCTCTTTCTTTCTCAGCTTGTATCTCTGCAATACTAATTTGGTTGAAAGATCATTCAAATAAGACTCAACAGAGCTTTTAACTTTAAACAACGCAAATAAGAAAAAACTTTCATACAGTTGATGAAAGAAAACTTTTAGATATCACAAAGGTCTACTTTTTTTAAGACCAAACCAAAGTCGTATGCATGGAAAGGAACAGACTTTGATCTGTACAGTTACTCTCCTATCAGACACCGTTGGGCAAGGTCGGAGAAACAGCTACATCCGGTGAGGGTGACTCGTCGTAGGAGATGGAGATCAGCTCTGATCTGAGCTTTTCCGCAACTTCAGAGTTGGTTTTAGTGACTCCGTTTGTGGTAGTGAGGACAGGTTTCACATCTGAGGACGTTAGAGGCTCTTCTACAACCTCCTCGGGTGAAGTGTAGGAGATAGCAATGAGAGACTCACGAGCTTGTTCTTGAGAGATATCGTTACTGGGTTGTTCCATCAAACAATCAAATTGCCTTTACAGAAGCTTCTTTCTGCATAGATTGAACAAAACCCCTATCTTACAGTTGTGTCTATACCAAAACACTTGTCAAAGTGTTATATAAACGCAATTGACATTACATGATAATTCAAATCGAATCCAAAAGCACAATGGTTCCACAAGATAGAACATAATGACCAATTAAAATGAAGGAAAGACATAGAATCTTAGAACAGAACACATGGGCTTAACAACCTTGAAACAAAACCCTGAAACTCCGTTGACCGAGTCAAAATTAAAACCCTCAATTAAAACTCTACCCAATTCTCAATCATTTTCGCTTTTTTTTTTTTTTGGTTTTCCTTGCGATTTTCTCGGGAAATAGGATCAAAACATATTAGACTTAACTAATTATCCAAATCAGTGACCAAATCCCAATCAAATCGCGTTTTTTTGGGTCTACGACCAACTTTGTTCTTTTTCTCTCAAAATTTCCGCAGAAAAAGAGAAACTGTGCAAGAAAAAGAAAACCGAAAAGAAAATGGATGAAGCAGAGGAGGACGCACCTCGTTGATTCGTACGGCAATTGCAAACGGAAAACTCGTAGACAAAATGGGTTGGATAATAGCGTTTGATTTTTATTTATTGGCCTTTTTCGATTATAATATTCTTTGCCAGCTCATTTACACGTCATATGCAATTAGCAAGTGGTATTTTACTTTGAAAACCAGTTCTCTATTTTCTTTCGTATTCTACATTTTACCACCCCTCTTTTATTAGTTATTACCCTTTTTATTACCATCAACAATAACATATTAAAAAAATCTTATATTTTTGTTAGATTTAAATAATAGATGCTTTCTTTCTCAAAAAATAAAAATAAAATAATAGATGCTTTTTATTGAAAGACAGAAAATCTAAAAGTAGAGATAAAAATAATGTAAGCTCAAGTATTTGATGGTAAAGAAGAGAATCGTACAAAAAAGTATATTTTGTAAAGATTTGATGCAATATACGATATGAGAATAAGGAAAGAAGAGATACGCGAAAAATATGAGACACGAGATATATAAGTCGTGAAAAAAGATTGAAGAGGCTAAGAATTTTGAGAGGAAGAACACGAAATAGCTTAGTCGTCCAACACCAAGTTAGAGACAAATCTATACATGCTGATTAAGCAACGTGTGTGTTGACTTCGGTCAGCAGTGTATTGGTCAGCCAAGATACAAAGTTGTGTATAGTGTTGTAAATCTGATTGAACTAGAGAGAAGTGTTCAAATGATTTCTAATGAAATGTATTTTGAAGTAAACTGTTTGTGTTAAGTCTACCTTTTAGGTTTTTCAGATAACACCTTAGTTATATTTTTTACAAGGTAAAAATAACACTAGTTTAAATAGATTTGAAAATATAGTATTCTATACAACAATAGTCAAATCTAGATCTTATAAGTAAATAGGAAAATATGGAAAAATGTCCAACTGGAATGAATGTAGAATATTATGGCAAGAAAAGAGAGGATCAAATCAACACGATGATGTACATTAAACTCTCGTGTATGAATCTTCCTGTGAAGCAACGCGATGGAGGTGTTCGCAAATGAAAAGAAAGTTAAATAATGAAATGGTCATCTTTTTATTTATATTAAATACATCACATCTTCTTTGATGACTCTTCCATTTCGCACCAACTAGGCAACTATACGTTCTTATAACATGTTTTAATCGAGAAACGGTCCTCTATATTTCGACTTATTTTGTTTATTCCAAAAGCATTACTGTTCTTCCATAACACTCGATCATTTAGGTTGGGCCTGGGTATTCGGTTTATTCAATTGCTTGGGTTGGATAAATCCTCGCCTAATTAACCAAACACAATTGCAGAATTAACCAAACACAATTTTAGGCCTTGGTTCGTAACCTTGCAGAATTAAAACACTATTCCGCAAAAAAAAAAAAAATTCAATCAACAAAAGTTAAAGAATGGAAAAAAAACACGAATCTGCATTTTCATTAACAAAAAATACAAAAAAATTATTAAATAAAAAACTAAGTTTTCGTAATTTATTTACAAAATCAACATTTTAATATTATCATACTATTAATTGAAAATACGTTTAATTGAAAACATTATAATTTGATCAACTATTAAATATGATATGTATTGATAACTCAAAAGGGAAATTGGCAAATTGAACAAATTTTTGGTATGTAATTTTAGGTGGGCTACTCCAACTTTTAGTTGGCAAAATGGGCAATTTTGATTTTAGGTATAAATGAAATCTTGCAAGAAAGCTTTCCCCGATTTATTATTTACACATTTGCCATTACCATTAAAAAATTATTTTCATTTGGAAATCAAAACTTGCCCAAATAAACTTGCCCAAATAAATTTGCCTCTCCAATATACCCAATAATAATAATCGATAATCACAGAGAACAAAATCATTGAGCTAAACATTGGACAAGTTCTAGAATCTCTTTCTTTTGCTTTACATAAAAACCGCAACCATAAATTGGTGCCACTGCGAATCTATTCTCTCTGATTTCACTGTGGAGCTTAAGGACAGACTTGACATTGGAAACTTAGAGTCTCGAAGATGGTGTCCCAATTGCATAGTCAAATGGCGATGAGGCGGGTAACCCATAGCCAAGCTAACATTGCTAAACCTACCAAACCTCTACTTCGATATGCAGGTACCCGCTATCATCTCAGCTTCCTATGGTCGTAACATGTATACCGAAATTGTTAGGCATATACACACAATTTTGATTGCGGAAATCTCGCGGTCAATTCTGAATGTTTATTAGTATGTGAAATTAATAGTATGATAATTGTTGTTGAAATGTTTATTATTATATATGTAATAAAACTAAATTCGATATTATTTGCCAAAATGATTCAAATAAAAGTGATAAAATTCTTATAACTTACCATATAAACAAAAACAGGGAATTCATATGAAATAATAAAGAATAATTTTTAAGATAAAACACAAGAAAAAAAGAAAAAAAAAAGAAGTTAAAGAATGACAAGAACTAAAAATATGACAAGTAGTATATGGTAAGACTGATTTAGTTTGAATTAAGGACTAGATGGATGGCACCCACGCATGTGTAGCCATTAATACAATTGATAAATCATATGAATGTTTATTACTTATAAGTGTATATGAAATTTGTATTTATAATTGTTGTTTGAAATATTTATTACTATATATAGAAATATAATATACAACTAAATTAATAATATTTGTCAAAACGATTCATATGAAACGGTAAAGTTCTTACATGTTAGTACAAAAGCAAAAACAAAGAATTTGTATGAAAAGAGAAAACATAATGAACAATTTAAAAAAAAACACAAGAACAAGAGACAGGGAAATTAGAATGGCAAGACACAAATTATAAATATGAATTCCATATACAGCAATAATTTTTCCTTAACAATACTATATTAAAACTGAAACTGCCATGCATATATATGAATAATTAATATTATTGAATTTAGTTTCTCAATTTTAATTATACAAAGTAATATATATATATATATATATATATATCAATAAAAATTTCATAAGCAATTATAGACATAAATTTATAAGTAATAATCATTTATATAATTCATAAATTATTTTAAGGGGTTTTTGCAACAGTGACTAAAAGAAAGTCAATGCAAAACTAACCCATGATTTTTTTGGAACTTTCATCCTATTCGCCCCAGAAATTCGAATGCCATTATTTTTTTTCTTTCCGAAAATGCTTGTTTTACTTAGTCGGAAAATAATCCCGGATACTCTTAATAGAGCAAAATTCATTCTGTCATACTCTTATCTATTCTCATACTCTTCATATGGATGTTAATGTCGAAAGTGTCCCTTTCTAGATGACCAATCAAAATCTTTCTCTCTGGAAATCCTTCTTCTCTCTCTCTCTCTCTCTCTCTCTCTCTCTCTCTCTCCTCCGTTGGGTTTCTGAGATTCCTTGCTTTCCCCGCTTCAATTGAGCTCAAACCAACTCGCTTTCCTCACTTGGATGCTGAATCATTGAGATTATTTTCTACCCATCTCATTTCAACTTCAGGATTATCTTGATCTGTATCTTAAATCGTCGTAAAAATCCCATGTTTTGAATCTTTGTACTTGTGATATTAGATAGAAGATTTCATATTTGTGTTCACAATGAAGGTTAATTCAGGATTGGAAAGTGTGGATGGTCTGTCTATTAGGAAATTGGATAATCAACAACTGATATAATCATAAGGAATGATAGAATGTTGGGAATCAAAGATAATTTGATTTCAAGAGGAGAAACATCTAGAAAACCTAGAATAACTATGGTATAAGTTAAACGACAAAAATGTAAAAATTGGTTAGATTAGACGCCAATAAATTTGTATAACTTTGTATTAGTTGAACCGCATATATGTGTAAATAGGTAAAAATTTAATGAAAAAAGTGTAACGAGGTGAAATATTATTTACAGAACTGTGTAACAAGGTATAACTTTAGTTGAATAAATGTATAACTAGGTATAAATTAGTATAACTATATTGGTATAACTATAACTATGTTTAGCTTTAATGGTTTAACTGTTTTTGTATTGCAGACAATGTATTCTTATTCTACAAACATACACTTTCATTATAATGGACATTATTCGAAGTCTGAAGATGATTATGAATGGATTCCAACCAATGGTTGTTTGTATGTTATATTGTTTAAGACATCATCATTAGAGGAGATCACTTATTCATTGTTGAAGGAGAGGATATGCAGGAAGATGGGCATAAATCTGTTTACGAAGAGGCTGAATTTGAGTTACATTTCATTGGTAGTGGAACCTAAAAGGCAATCATATATTTTGGATGATGAAGATGTGTTTGTTTATTTAACATCAGTGGATAAAGAGCAAAGAAGAAGTATTTTACATGTAAAGGACTTCCAGAATTGGAAATAGTTCCAATAACCGAGCAACTATCAAGAGACATAAAGCTCATATGGTAGAAACTATAGTGAACATGATAGTGGATATGGAGAAGCAGAGGAACACAAAGAACATCCCCAAAAGAAACACAAGAGGAGTGGGTGGTAAATCGTTTAGTAGCTGAAACACAATGGACCATTGGACAATCAATTTATCCACTGATCTTAGACATGTGCCACTGGAATAACTCATGAACTGATGTTTTTTCCAGGGCTTGCAAGAAAATAACCATCAGAATAACACATGAACAGGTGTTTTCTGTGGCTTAGACAAAAATGAAACCAATGGATCAAAACAGTTTGTCCGCTGGTCAAAGAGATTCTGCATTAAGAGAAAGCTATTATCCAATGGATAAATCATAATGGTGAAGCATTTTCGAAATCTTTTTCTTCCTCAAGCTTGATTCAAGATACTAACAAGTACTGACCAAGCTAACACAATATCAGAGTGGGAGAGGAAGGATTTATTCAAACAAAAAATAGAGAGAAAAGAGGTGAGTTTGATCCTAACGAAGAGCAACAAAGCTCGAATACCATGTTGAAACATGAGTGTTTTTCTCATGTCAAGAGACTATTCAGTTAACTTGTAACTGAATCCCCTTCAACCATACAACATGAACTCCATTCAAAGGAAGAGACAACCAACTGGTGGTTGAATGCTCTTCAACATCCTACACTATAACCAAGATCCTAGACAGTAAACTGGTCATGTGTGACAAATAATCTATAGTTTGAATCTAATCCTTGAGAAGTGACACAACACTTTCAGTTTTTTTTTTCACTTAGGAGCATGAAAATTAGAATTAGTAATCTAGAGTTTAAGTAGGATATAAAGAAGACTTCGAGTGAATTTGACAAGTATTAGGCTGCCTTAAGAGAGATAGAGTTAAGGCAACCTCTAAACCACTTAAATTGTGAATATTGTTTAGACACAAGAGAGAGATAGATAGAGAGAGAGAGAGAGAGAGAGAGAGAGAGAGAAAGAAACTTGTATATTTATTTTGATAAGTGTTACAAGAGATGGTGAAGATCTTTAAATAGACAATCACCTACAATAAACAATTACTAAATCAGGGAATGACTAAACAACTAATATAATGGAAAAATAGAAGGGGCCATGAGGATATGGACAAGGGGATGCACGACCAGATGAGGAGAAAGAGACATGAGAGATGTTGGCACATCATGCTTGAGTGAAAGTGACAGGTCCAACTGTTTCTTCAAGCAACCCATGTGACTTCTTCTTATCTAATTCAAACAAGCCTCTCTTATTTAAATTCACACATGTTTCCTTGACTTCTCATAGGTTCCCAACGTCCATCTTATTTAAATTCAGACAGGTTGCAGAGAAGTTACTACTTGTGTATGTTCAAAGCGTCATCAAATCACTCTTGAATGGAGAAGTTACTACTTGTAGTTGAGTAAGATGATCATTAAATTCAAGGTTTTATCACCTTCTCCAAATAAACTAACGTTATAATTACCATTTTCATTTATGCTCTATGACTAAGAACCGTTTTTTATCTCTTCACTACTCTTTAAGCCAACATTATAAAATTGCACAAAGTATACTAAGTTATACAATCTAAATTAGTTGAAGTTGTACTTAGTTTCACAAAGTTAGACAATCGATACACTCAAAGTTTTACTAAGTATTTCAAAGTCTTGCAATCAATCTACAAAGTTATACAATCATAATCAATTAAAGTAAAACCAAGTAGTTTAAAGTTGTACTACTCAAATATAATGATGATTATCTCCAACAGAGGTGTGTTGCAGAGAAAAGTTGTGCCGAGGCATCCATCAAATTACTCTTAAATGAAGAAGTTACTACCTGTAGTTAGGTAAGAGGATCATTATTAGAGGGTTTGTCACATTCTCTAAATAAATTAACATTATATCTCTCTGACTAATAACCATTTCCTTTTACGTCTTCTTTACAGTTTAGGAGTAGACATGGAGAACTTGAACTTGGCTTCTCTCCTTCCTTCCATGCTTCATCATATTCTCTCCAAGATAGCAACAAACAGTATTCGGGACTTTTTTTTTTGAACACAATTCATTTAATTAGATCCAGCCATTACACTGTGCCAGGACCAGTATTACAAAGTGCAGCCTTAGCAAGTAAGTCTGCCTTAGAGTTCAAAGAACGAGAAATGAAGCAAAAGAAACAAGATTCAAATAAAGAGGATAGGACATCGATGTCCCGGGCGATTCCGTAGAGTTCAACCGGTGGTGACTTCGACTTGAGAGCTCTAACGAGCACTTGACAGTCTGAGAACAGACAGACTTTGGTGAAGCCCAATGACAGGGCTTGAGAGAGAGCTAGGCGGACTGCAAGCGCTTCTCCAATTAAGACCGATGAAATGTTAGCGAACCTTTTAGACCCTTGCTGAAGAATCAAACGATCCTGGTTACGGATGATCCAGCCACATCCTGTATCACCAGTAAAACGACTCCAAGATGCATCTGAAAAAATAGATATATCTCTCTCTCCTGGGGTATGAGTTAAAGTAGCCTGCTGAAGGTTAGACTTTAAGTTCGGGATTGGTCCTTGTGCCATAATCCATTCTCTTGCGCTTTTAATGGACCTGTTTAAGACTTCAGCAGCTGAGAGAGAATTATTATCGAATAATAGCATGTTCCTAGCTGTCCAAAGACCCCAGCAAATCCATACAAAGATGGGCGAAGATACTCCAACTGGGGGAAGACAATATAGTCTTAGTCCAGTCACTAAAGCTTCCTTCAACGTAGTGAACTGACTTGGACTAAATACATGATGTAGGGGAGCTTCTGTCCACACTTGTTTAGCAAAAGAACAGAATAAGATCAGATGTTCCGCAGTTTCATATTCTCCACATCTTGGACAGGTGACTGTGGTACCACATCCCCTTTTTTCCAAATTAGCTCCAAGTGGCAAGGCTCCTTGAATCAGTTTCCACATAAAAAGCTTAATTTTGGGTAGACATGGTGTCGACCAGACCTTTTTTGTCCACTCCAACTCGAGTAATGGGTCAGTTCTAGTGTCGAGAGTTGTTTTAGCCTTAGTTGCAACAAAGTATCCTGATTTAGTGGTATAGATACCATCCTTGTTGGGAATCCAAATATAAGCATCATTGGCTCCCATAGAACTCGGCATTATGCTAAGAATCTTCTTTGCTAAGCTTGGGAAGAGAGATTCCACCTTATGCACATTCCACTCATTGGTTCCACGGTTCAAGAGGTCTGAGACCCTAAGATCTCGATCAATTTCCTTCGGTGGGCCGTAAGGAGTTCCTATCGTGTCTGACAATATCCAGCGATCGTGCCAAACTCGGGTGGTGGTACCATCTCCTATGACTTTACCTAGATGGGTTACTAGCAGATCACGACCGATGAGGATGCTTTTCCAGCCATGTGATGACGACAGTGGGGGTGAAGCCTTCATGAAACTAGTATTTTGACAGTATTTCCCTATGAGGACGCGGGATAGCAGGCAATCCGGTTTAGAGACGATACGCCAGGCTTGCTTCGCCAATAGGGCAGTGTTAAAGAGTTGGATATCCCTTATGCCGAGTCCTCCCAGCAGCTTTGGCAAAGTTAATTTATTCCACGCCAGCCAGCAAAATTTCTTTTTAGTAGGGGAGTCCCACCAGAAGCGGGTGAGCGCCGATTGGATTCTCTTACAAAGGCTTATTGGGAGTTGAAAACATGAGCTCGCATGTGAGGGGATGGCCGAAAGAACTGAGTTAAGCATTACCAGTTTACCCGCTGGAGATAGCAAACGAGAAGACCATGAATTGGCTTTAACCTGGATTCGGTCTACAATGGAAGTGAAAAGATCCTTTTTCCTCCTACCAAAGTGTTCGGGTAGGCCGAGATATTTTCCCACTCCGCCCTCCTTGGTGATCCCTAGGTGATTTTTGACACGCCGACGTGTCTCCTGGGGTGTTTTCATCGAGAAGGTGATGGATGATTTGTTGACATTAATAGTCTGACCCGAACTTGTTCGTATCTGCGAAGGATTTGTCTTAGTGTCGTGCAGCTATCCGAATCTGTTTTAAGAAAGAACATGGTGTCATCCGCGAACAATAGATGGTTGATCCTTGGGGATCTCCTTGCGGTTCGAATTCCTGCTAGGTGGCCGCTATGTTGTGCTTGTATACAAAGGCCAGAGAGAACTTCACTGCAAAGGATGAAGATATATGGTGAGAGAGGATCTCCTTGCCTAATGCCTCTTGTTGATACTACTTTCCCATGCACTCCATCGTTTAGCAGGAAGGAGTATGTGACTGTACTGCAGCATTGTAGAATGAGCTCTGTCCAAAAGGTCGAGAATCCAATGCGCAAGAGGACTTTCCGAATAAAGGACCATTCAAGCCGATCATAAGCTTTACTCATGTCCGTTTTAACCGCCATGGAACAATTCTTAACAGCTTGTGACTGTTTCAGATAATGCAGGAGCTCATGTGTGATTGAATATTATCAGTAATAGCTCTTCCCGGGACGAAAGCTGATTGGTTTTCGGATACAATAGACTGCAGTATCGGTTTCAGTCGCAGCGAAATTAGTTTAGAGATTATCTTGTACGATACATTACACAAAGCAATGGGGCGATACTCAGCTACCCGTTTTGAGGATGTGGTCTTTGGTATGAGCCGTATATGGGTTTCATTGATGTTCTCAGGTAGCATTCCTGTAGTGAAGAAATCACGGACGTCCTTGGAGATTGCAGGAGCTACTGTGTCCCAGTTCGCCTGGAAGAAACAAGCCGAGAATCCATCGGGGCCTGGGGCTTTGTCTGGATGTATTGCAAAGAGGGCTTGCTTGATTTCCGCTAAGGACGGTAATTCTTGTAGCTTGAGATGAGTCTCAGTCGTTATGCTAGGTTTAATCGCACGTGCTATTGTCTCGTCCACTTCCGATTCCTCCATTTCTGTTTCTCCAGAAGAGAATATTTGTTGGAAGTATGAAGCTATCTCTTGTGCTATCAGTTCTTCCTCATAGAGGACATTCCCTGAGGGATCTTCTAGCACTGAAATTCTGTTTCGGGCACCTCTCCCTTTAGCCACTGCATGGAAGAACCCAGAATTTTTATCCCCTGCAACCAACCACAAGAGGCGACTTCTCTGCCTCCAGAATTCTTCTTCTGCTCTATACGCAACCAATAACTCGCTGTTTAGGTTTGCTATCCTGGTGTCACATCCAGCCGGCATTGACATAGCATCATTAAGTTCTAGCTGTATTCTCTCAATCTTGAGTTTGCTATTTTTTGCTTGTTCTCGGCTCCAGGAAGATATGACTTTCCTGCAGAGTATAAGCCGTTGGTAGGTTGAAGCCTCTGGTCGTGCTTGCCATGCCTCTGCTACTAGTTTCTTGACCTCTAAGTTATCTCGCAGTCCCTGTCGAACCGAAACAAGTGACTTTTCTTTTTTTTTGATGAATCGAAGAAGGAGAGTAACGGCCGGTGGTCATATCCTTGGAACTCCATATAGTGGCAGCGACCATTGGGATATATCTCAGACCAGTCGCTGTTAGCTAAAGCTCTATCCAACCTGCAGAAAACTAAGTGTGATCCCCGTTTACCTCGCCAAGATAGAAAATTACCCGAGTGCTTGAGATCAAATAGGTCATTTTGTGCAAGAAAGTTCCGGAATACGCCAAACGTTCCTTCAGCTCGGAGAGGTCCTCCGGATTTCTCGCCATTGTCTAGAATCTCATTGAAGTCACCTGTCAAGAACCAAGGCGATGTTCGTCCAGAAAAAGTTTGGGCTAATGATTCCCATGCAGTCCGTCTATTACTAACTTCTGGTTCACCGTAAATAAAGGACGCATGGAAGGAAATTCCTTTATGCAAAATTAAAGTACCAATGAGATTTTTACTGGAAGCTAAAATCTGGACATTTAATTCCTTTTTCCACATCAAAATGAGTCCCCCACTTCCAGTTTCAGTAGCTGAAACGATAAAAGAGCCTTCAAATTGCAACTCTTTTAGTTTATCAAGGACTACAACATCAGTGTTTTTTGTTTCCATGAGGAACATTATATCGGGAGAGTGTTTTTTGTCGATCTCCCTGATCCGCTGGACTGTTATAGGGTTCCCCAACCCACAACAGTTCCAGCTAAGCACGACTAAGGAAGATGAGGAGTAACCCGGTGAAAATCCACCGGTGGGGCTTCTGTTGACGGTAATTCCCCTGTGGGGGGCAGTGGCGGGAGCTGTGCTGATTGCTGGTTTGAAGAGCGGAGTGACGTACTTCTACGAGATGAACCTGATGTGCGTGAGATTTTTCTTCCTTGTTGAGAGCCCAATGAAGTATCTGGTGAGGATTGGACACTTGACAAGATCCTTCTGCGGGAAGAATATCCTGCAAAGGTTTTTGGGCTTATGCGGAGGTCCTTAGACTTGGCGGGTCGACCTCTCTTTCTACCCGTTATACCAGTAGGAGCTTGGTTCGGGGCTGGTAAGGGTGATGTTATGATGAGTGTCTCAGTTGTGATAGCCGGAGACTGTGCGGTTTGCTCCCCTTGGTTTTGGGTTTGGATTTCGTGTGCTTTAACGGCTGAGTCGATAATTCCTTGTGCTGTTTCCTCCATTAAACCTTGAGCGTCGCTTAACAATACCCTCTGTTTACGTGCAGCACTCTCTATAGGGTCAGCACAGCTTGTGTACAATCGAGTAGCTTGATGAAGATCCTCCATGACCTCCTCTGTAGTGGTATCGGAGGGAGTGGTGGGAAATCGTGTGCTTCCAGACTTCTGCTAACAGGTGGTCTAGCACTCTCTGGAGTTTTGTTAGGAGCCGTATCAATAGTGTTATCCTTTGGGGATTTTTCTCTCTAGTACATGCTACCCTGTTGTCCTTGGGAAAGCCTCAGAGGAGAATCTCTTCTATTCTCTGGCCCGTGTTTTTGTGTGGGTCCTCTCCTTGTCGAGTAGGGCGGGGAGCTTCCGTAATGATATCTGTTGGGATATTGCTTGTGATCTCTGGTCACTTCTTTTGACGCAAAACGATGATTGGGTGCCGGGGTTATTTTGTTTCTCACTCCATGGGTTGTGGAAACAGCAGCTATCCGTTCACCAAACGGATTTCCGTGCCTATCTACTCGTCGATGGAACTGGTCAGTAGGGTCGACAGTATCCTTCGCTACCGTAAGGGTTTGTGCTGTGGTTGATCGACGGTGAGATTCGGTGTTGTTGGATCTTTGTCTTTCCCAAGCAAGGGGAAGAGTGGGATCCTTGGGACTCAAGGTGTTGTCGAATTCCCGTTCCGGGCAGTGCGTTCTTAGGTGAGTCAGGCGTTTACAAAGAGAGCAATGGTTTCCCAGATTCTCATAGTCTAGAATGAGGGTAGTCTCCTCTCCTGTGGCAAACTCCAGAATTGTTTCCTTGACGATCGGTTTCAGTCCATCTAGTAGTAGGCGGATCCTAGCTGAAGATTTAGTGAGTTGATAATCCTCTAGTATACCTAGCTCGATGCCTATGTTCCGAATCACTTTCTCATGCCAGAAGTGAAGGGGAATCCCTTTGATGTTAATCCAGAAAGGAATTTGGGAAGGGAATGTGGGAGAGATTATGGGTTCCCAACGTTGAATGATAACCATCCAGCGACCAAACTGATAAGGTCTTTCAGTAAGAACCCTCCGAAGATCAACTTCATCATCGAATCTGAACTGGAAACACTCATCTCCAAGCTCAAAACCTGTCACTCTTCCAAGAAGGTTCCATCTTTTAGGTAATTATGAAAGAACCGACACCATATTCTGTTCCTTAGGGTTTGTGAGCCTCCCTATGAGGGTAAGTGCATTCTCCTGGATCATCTCGGAGGGGTCAAAGTCCGGGGCTCGGATTCTGAGACGGGGTGCTTCGGTTGGTTTGAGAGCCATACCCTTGCCTTTTTCTTCAGTAGTGTAACGTCTTGCCATTGAGAGCTGTGAAAACCAGACGAAGAGAGACGATGGGGTAGCTAATTGAGGAAGCTTCTGTACGGTGGTGACAGAGTGTGCTAAGAGGGACGCTAAGCCGGTGACACTTCCGTTCGGAGGAGTTCTCTGTCGACTCCGAAGGCTTCCGATTCAAAAGGTGGTGGGAATGGTGCCTTGCCTCCGTCTGTTCCAGCAGTCCACCGAGGTAGTCAAAGAAGAGGAACCAGGCTCCATCGGTGGTTGGTGCTCGGTTATGAGTCGGTTTTCCGGCGAGCAAGGCAGAGAAACGCTGGATGGAGAATCGGTACGAATCAAAGTCCGGTGGATATTACTGGAAGTGGGTTGATACTGTTGAAGAACATAGATTAGCCTTAAGGAAACTTTCTAAAATCGGTAAGTCAACTTTAGAAACTCCCTAAGATCCATCGGTTAAAGCCTTCTCTTGATTACTGTGCCCGAGAGAGAAATTCAAACATGTAAAGCCTAGGAGTTTCATCTAAATTTAAGAAAAAAAGAAGTCAGTATTCGGGACTTTGATTGTGAAAAAGTTGCTTTTCTCGGGTTCAATGCAATTGGCAGAAAAGATTACTTTTACAGATTTGCAAATATCATTTCCTCAATGACTGGATAGAGGAGGTCAATGTTGTTAGAACATTCAGGCTTAAATGCTACCATTTGGATAATCCAAAGGCCATCTACTTGCGAGGTATGTATGAGTTCATCCTCCATTTAGTTGAGGAAGGAAGAGAAAAATACATCTTACTGGTGAGAGAGGATGCTTGTTGGCCAAATATGTAGATGGTATGATGAACTTAGCATTTAGCGTTCATGATAGAGGACTCGTTCACAACTATCATGGTTTACTCGTGAACATGTTGATCAGATGTCTCACATGATCAATAGTTGGGAACTTCAAGCTCATTGGGATTACGATAAACTTGAGATGTTTCTGTCTTTATTGGAAAGAATAAATGCTAACGTCTCACATGCTTGCTGTTTCTCCAAAATTGAAGAACCAGTATTTGTAGTCTCCATAGATGGATCAAGAACAAAGTGGAGATGCAATCATTAATTCTTGCAAGATGCAGATTGGAACTTCTGCAATGAAATACATTTGACTGCTCGTTACTGGCCAACTGGAGATTAGTTGTGTGTTTACATGTAATTTTTCCATACTTTTATTAAACTTATGTAAAATATTTTACATTATGTAATTTCTCTAGTTTTTCTCTATAAACTGATATTCTTTTTTTATTTTATTTTATCCTTAATAAATATATCAATAACAACATCTGGGTCCAAAAAAGTAACATAATAATTTGTACTAAGTTATACAAAGTTTTACACCTACACCAAGTCTTACTAAGTTATATAACTACAACAAGTGTTACTAAGTTATACAGCGATACCAAGTGTTACTAAGTTATACAAAGTTTACTAAGTATACCATTCTGGGTTCGGAAGTTATGGAGAAAGAGATCTGAATTTTATGGGTCAGGTCTGGATGGTTCGTGAAATGCCCTTGGTAGGTTAGTAATTATGAAAGTATCTCTTACTTTCATGGTCTTTTACTTTTTTTTTCATTTAAATAAAGTTTTATTTTATTACTTTTTGGGGGAAGAGTATGAGAATTTGTTTTTCCAGGTAAGAGCATTGGAGCATTTGGTTCTACTTAATCATCCTCATATTCCCCTCTTATCTACAACATTGCCATTATCATCAATACACCAACCACCATGAACAATCAATTTCAAGCTATAAATGCACCTAAAGTCAACATCCACATCTTCATATTCTTATTTCTTACCCACACAAACCATTCACTTTCACTTCCTTTGGTATTTCATCCTAAAATCTCAACTTTTGATTTTAAAATTTATAAGCTTATTACAGTTACTAAAGTTCATGATTCTTGGTCAAGAACGAGTGAGTAATTTTCATTAAGAAGTGATGTGTGCATTGAAAAGCTAAATATGAACCTCACTGGATCTAAAAATGATTCTTGATTTTTTTTTAGATTTATAATTGACTTTTGGTGTGCTTTAGAGAAGACTTCTTTGGAAGTTTTTTAACTTTACTTTGTTAAAAAATAAAAAAATGAGTTGACTTCCATGGATGTCTTATCGGAGAAGTATGTTAGTTTTGCAATTGACTGAATTGTGTAAAAAATTTGACTTTCTATAGAAGACTTCCCGAAAAGTTTTTCTCAACTGTTGGTGGAAGTCTTCTCGTTGTCGGTGGAAGTATACGTAGATTAGTTTTGCAGTTGAAAATTAAAACTTAAACATTTAGTTTTAATTAAAAGATTTCTAGGGAGGTCTTCTAGATTTTTTTCCTGTGATTCTAGCAAACCTTTGGCTGTGATAGAAGACTTGTGTGGAAGTCTTCCGGCAGAAAAATCTCAGGAAGTCTTCTATAGAAAGTCATATTTCTGATACAATTTGGTCAATTTCAAAACTAACATGTTTATCCTAGAAGACATCCATGGAAGTCTTCTCTGGTATTGTCGAGAATTTTTCAAAAACAAAAGTAAGCCAATGCAACAAAAGACTTTTAGAGAAGTCTTTTGTAGAGTAAACTTCCCTAGAAGTCTTCCTTTGTATATTTACAATTGCAAAAATGACCTAAATGGTAGACTTCTTAGAATTCTTCTCCAGAAAGACTTCATAAAGACTTCTATGAAAGTCTTCTAGGTCAATGTTTAATAAAATTTCATTTCCTCTAAAATTAATTTTTTTTAAATATTTTCTTGTTAATGTATGTGTACTAGTAAATATTGAGGCTCATGAATAAAATTCATAACTTAATTGGTGATATTTATGAGGCTATCAACATTCATGTTTATTATTTTTTAGCTAATAAGAGAAAACTTATGGGACGTCTTCTACGTTAGTTTTTATAAAACTTGTATTTTCATCTTCAATATATACTTTTGAACTTTCGAAACTTTAAGTAACAACAAGAATATCAAGTCATATGGTTTAATGTGTCTTCTTAGATCATAAGATATACTATTTTTTTTACTTTTATGAGTTTTTAAAATGTTAGTTTTCACTTTAAGTTTAAGTTTCTTGCTTAAATTTTAATTTTTCGCTTAAATTTACGTATTACGACAAGTTTTATGAGAAGTCTTCTTTCCCAGAAGACTTCTTGTGAAAGTTTTATACGTTTTAACTTATTCAATTTTTGATATTTTGTGAATTTCACTAAGTTTTATTGAGAAGTCTTCTCTCTTAGTTTTAGTAAATTTGACTAAATATTTGTGTCATTGTGTTTTGCTACTGAAGTTGTATCAATAACTTCAATAATGTCAAATACTTTTGACAAGATAATACTATTGAACATATTTATCAATTTTTTTATTAACATCTCTTCAAATTTACAGAAGAATCCACTACTAAAAGTGTACGCATAAAATCCCAAAACAAATCATAAACAAAACTATTACACATGGAGTTAGAGATTATTCCTCCACAAGGATTAGCTTGGAATCCACTTGACATGGGAGAAGACTTCGTGAGAATACTTCCAAGAAGTCTTCTAGTGCATTATATGTTAGAAGACTTCCACGAAGTCTTGCACAGTCCGAATCAGATATGAAAAATATGCATATCCAACAACGTTCAAATGACTTCAAAACAGATAAAAAGTGGAAGATGAGATATATCTACCTTTATAGAAACACAAATATAATATCTAATAGATCTACCTTTAAAAGAGTGGAAGATGAGAACCATGTAATAAAAAACCTGTCAAAACAAGATAAATTAGTGAGAAGACATGAGACAAAAAATAAGAAATTGATACAAAATTTGGTGTTTTTAAGTTCATGAGATTAGAGAGAGGTTAGAAAAAGGTAAAAGTTTTATGCAATAAGAGGTTACCAAGTGAAAAAACAGACATGGAGACTTACCAAAACGGTTAGATCTGTTATGAAAAAGAGACATGGGAGAAGACTCTGTCAGAAGACTTTCATGTGCATTATATGTTAAAATATGTTCGAGAAGTCTTCCAAAGTCTGACTTAGATTAGAAAACCTGCATATTCAAAAACGTTTAAATGGCTTCAAAACAGTGAAAAAGAGTGGAAGATGAGATAAATCTACCTTTATAGAACACACAAAAATTACATATTCAAAATTTATAGATCTATAAATGAATGGAAGATAAGAACCGTGCAATAAAAAACCTACAAAACAAGATATATTAGTGAGAAAGACATGAGATAAAAAATGAGAAATTGGTATAAGGTTTGGTGCTTTTAAGTTCAAAGAGATTAGAGAGAGACTGGAGAGTTTTAGTTTGAGAAAAAGATAAGAGCTTTAAGCAATAAGAGGTTACCAAATGAAAAAAAACACAGACATTGAGACTTACCAAAATGCTCAGATCTATTATAAAAGAGGAGACATGGGAGAAGATTCCGTCAGAAGATCTAGTGAATTATATGTTAAAGATTTCCGAGAAGACTTTCAAAATTCTTGGAAAATCTGACTAAAATCAGAAAACATGCATATTCAAAAACGTTCAAATTGCTTCAAAACAGAGAAAAAGTGGAAGATGAGATAAATCTACCTCTATAGAACACACAAAAATACATATCCAAAATTTATAGATCTATAAATGAATGAAAGATAAGAACCGTGCAATAAAAAACCTACAAAACAAGATATATTAGTGAGAAAGACATGAGATAAAAAATGAGAAATTGATATAAAGTCTAACGTATTTGATTCTAAAGTTTTTAAGGTTCATATAACCATTCAAGCTCATGATTCCTGATCATTAACGATTGAGTAGCTGTCTTGGTGAAGTTCTGTGTGCTTGAACAACTAAGCAAGTTTTCTTAGTGGTTTAAGGTATGAATCGAATAGTTTACCCGAATTTGTTCGCGAGAAGACTTACGTGTAAGTCTTCTGGAAAGAGAAGACTTCAACGGAAGTCTTTCTGGTCAAAGCATATGTTAATTTTGCAATTGACTTTATGTGTGTTTTTTTAGAGAAGACTTTGTGATAGTCTTCCAACATTTCTTTGTTGAAAAAAAAATTAGGAAGACTTCCCTAGAAGTCTTCCCAAATAAACATGTTAGTTTTGCAATTGACCGATCTGTGTCAGAAATTTGACTTTCTCCAGAAGACTTACCCGTAAGTCTTCCAAGGGAAGACTTCCACGGAAGTCTTCTCAACTTTTACATTAAGTCTTCTTACGGTCCGTGGAAGTCTGCGTAGGTTACTTTTGCAATTGAAAATTTAAACTTGAACATTTAATTTAAATTAGAAGTCTTCCAGATGTTTATTCTGTGATTCTTGTCAAACATAAGGTAACGAAATAAGACTTTCAGGGAAGTCTTCCGCTGGAAGACTTCCGTGAAAGTCTTTTAAAAAAATCAAACATAGTCAATTACAAAAGTAACCTACGCAGACTTTCACTGACCGTAAGCAGACTTAGTGTAAAAGTTGAGAAGACTTATGTGGAAGTCTTGCGCTTGAAAACTTACCGGTAAGTCTTCTGGAGAAAGTCAAATTTCTAACACATATCGATCAATTGCAAAACTAACCTGTTTATCCGGGAAACTTCCCTGGAAATCTTCTTAAATATTTTTGTCAACAAAGAAAAGTTGGAAGACTTCCACGAAAGTCTTCCTTTGTAAATTTTTAATGCAAAAATGACCTTAATGGAAGACTTCTAGGAAAGTCTTCTGGGAAGACTTTCACGAATGTCTTCTCTTGGAGGGCTTTCACGAAAGTCTTCTACGATATTGTATAATAAGCCTTCACTTTCTTCAAATTTAAAATGACTTTTTAAAATTTCATTGTTAATTCATGTGTTTTAGACAATATTGAGGGTCTTTAATGAAATTCATAACTTTATTGGTGATAATTTAAAGGTTATCAAATATGTTTTTTAATGTTTCTAGCTAATGATAGAAGATTTCCCTAGAAGTTTTCTGGATTAATTTTTTGACTTTGATTTCTTTGTTTGATAATGTTCTCTAATTTTGAATGCTCAGAATATATTTAAGTATTTATGTAACATTTGATATTTGGTGAATTTGACTAAGTTTTCTTGAGAAGTATTCTCCCTTAGCCGTAGTAAATTTGACTAATTTTTTTGTGTTATTGTGTTTTGCTATTGAATTTGTATTAAGAACTTCAATAATGTCAAGTACTTTTGGCAAAATAATATTGTAGACATAAATATATTTACTAATTTTTTTCATTAATATCTCTTTAAATTTACAAAAGAATTCATAATTAAAATAGTACACCTACAAATCACAAAACAACCATAAACAAAATTATTATAGATCATTCCTCTACAAAAACAAGTTTGGACTCCATAACATGAAAGAAGACTCCGTTAGAAGACTTCTGTTGAAGTCTTATAGTGGATTATTTGTTGGAAGATTTCCGAGAAGACTTCTATGAAAATCTTCCTAGTCGTCTCAGATCTGAAAAACCTGCATATCCAAAAAAATAAATCAATGAGAAAGACATGAGATAAAAATGAGAAATTAATATAAAGTTTAGTTTTTTTTATGAAAGATTTACTTGAAATTCTTCTAATAGAATACCCCCCGGAAGACTTACTTGAAAGTCTTCTAGATCCTAAATTTACTATTCGCCAGAAGACTTCTAGTGCATTATTTGTTGGAAGACTTCCGAGAAGACTTCCATGAAAGTCTTCCAAGTCGTCTTAGATCTGAAAAACCTGCATATCCAAATGCATTCAATTAGCTTCAAAACATTGAAAAGCTTCAAAAATAAGGTAAGCACTTAAAACAAAAAAAGAGTTTTCAAAAGTGAAGAACTTTAAGCAACAATAAGTTACCAAATGATAAAATATAATTATAGTCTACCATTAAAGAAGTGGAAGATGAGAACCATGTGATGGAAAACGTGCAAAAACAAAATAAATAAGTGAGAAACATGAGATAAAATGAAAAATTGATCTAAAGTTTGGTTTTTTTAAGTTCAAACAAATTAGAGAGAGGTTTGAGAGTTTTAAAATGAGAAAATTACATTTTCTTGCAGCCATTTGAAAAGAAGAGAGATAATGTGTAAATTTTTCTTTATATAAGAAGACAAAAATTCCAATAAAATTAAATATTTTCGATTCAAAAGACTTTCAAATAAGTCTTCTAATAGAATAACTCCTGGAAGACTTACTTGAAAGTCTTTTTGACCCTAAGTTTACTATTCGCCCAGAAGACTTCCGCGGAAGTCTTCTAGTGCATTATTTGTTGGAAGACTCAAGTCACCTATACCCTAAACTTAAAATAACTAACTAATTAGAAATAAAAAATTCATAAAACTTAATTAAAATTTAAAATCTAAATTTATATCACTTAAAATGTCTATAATTAGATGATTATGATTTTTTTCCAACCAAAATCCTTTTTACGAAATTATTAAATTATTATTAAGATCTAATACACTAGATTCTATGGAAGACGTAAGACTTTCATTGGAAGACTTAAGACTTCCACTGAAAGACTTATGGAGGACTTATTGGAAGACTTAACAATAGGCGGTAACCTAAATTCTTCTAAAATTTTATGCGGAAAATGGTAGTTAAGTCTTCTAGTGCATTATATCTTCGAAAATTTAAGTCTTCCAAAACCCCAAAATCAAATATATTACTAAATCACATACAAAAACTTTATTAAACTTAAAATAAACTTATAAAGTGTTTAATATATACAAAACTAAACACATATATGTCAAATTTATTTTAAAAAAAAAATTATGATACAACAATCTAACCCTAAAAACACATACAATACTATAACATAGTTTCCAACCCTAAACCAAAAAAATATCATGACTAACCTACATTCACTCATCTATGTTTAAAACTATTCAATTTTAGCAAATCAAAATGTACATCATTTATAAATGTTTATAATTACAGTATTATAATTTTTTACTAATGAAAATATTTTTTTTATAAAATTTATAAATTATTTTTAAGATTTACACCATGAGAGACTTTCAGGAAAGTCTTCTCTAAAGACTTCTCTGAAAGACGTCTTCTCAATCGCAAGGTTATAATAGTAAACTACAATATTGTTTATTTGTATAGTCATGAGGGGATGTTTGTAATTTCACTAGCCTTTAAGTTACTTTTTGCATTTGATTTGAGTTGGGATACACTTTTGCATTTAAAATCAAGTTTTGAGTCTTATTTGGCAAATCCCCATCTAAAATTTATATTTATGCCCGAATATCGTGTGCATCCGTCTAGTTTAATTATATGATAAAACCATTGTAAACTTTTAAATAAATAGAAATAATTTCAACGATAAATAATTATATTATAAATAGAATTATATTATAATTTGTCTTATAATTATAAGATGTTTGTGTGGAAAATAGCAAAGTTTTATTTAGTTGAAATTGTGCAACACAAGAAATCCATGGCAACAAATTTATAGTTACATCCAACAGTGTTACAATAAAAATTCTAAGTAAAATCTAACCAATTAACAATAAAAATTCTAAGTAAAATCTAACCAATTAACTATGCAAAGCAATGCTGGTAATTTAGATAAAAAAATATTAGTTTTCATGGTGATTTATTTATTTTTATTTTTAAAAGATTTCATTCGAATGTTTGGGGTTTTATTTTGATTTTATAGAAACAACTGAATTTCAGATTAAAAAATAAATATAAAAAATTGAAAAGGCAAAACCCCGAATCAAAGCAGGTCAAGCGGTGTGAATCCTGAACCGTAACCGTATAGAGGACAATATACGGTTACAAAAAGAGGACGACATCGAAAATCTCTCTGGAGCACGGTCAAAGACCGCCACATCAGCTAAAGCTCTCATCGTACGAATCTCCAATAAGGACCGGATCAGAAGAGGCGCAACTTCCACCAAGAGAAAATCGCTAGACTTTACCAAAATGGTACCAGAAAATGTCATTTTCAGAAAAAAATAAGAAACAAATCAGTGGCATTTTTGTAAATAATGTGAACATATGGGGTGAATTGGATAAAAGAAAACACAAAAAAAAGGAGATGTTAGTTTTGTGTTTGACTTTGAGTTTTGAGTCAAATTTGCAAATAACCCTTATATTTATGCCCGCATATCGTGTGCATCCGCCTAGTTTAATTACATAATAAAACCTTTGTAAACTTTTAAATAAATAGAAATATTTCCAACGATAAATAGTTATAGTATAAATGGTACCAGAGACGACCACCAATAAAGCATAGAAGGAAAGACCACTGAATAGGAAAACATGATGGTTCTGATTTGAAGCCAAACCTCACCCTCCGTAATGACTTCTTCTCGACAGACCCCCACCACCACGCCGGAAGACTGGAGCTGCCCATGGTGGAGTGTATCTACAAGAACAGAAATCGATTGTCTTAGGGGATCGCTACACATATCTTCCAATAGAGCTACACTACGAAGCCATAGACCTCACCGTCATCCGAAGACCCTCGCGCAACCGTCAGCGCCTCAGATCTACACAGTCAAACCCCGAAAACCAAAGAAAACAGACCTTAAACTGAAGAATAAAATGAAAATAAGCAAGAAAATAACCCTACCATATTAATAAAGGATGAATCTCAGTCGGAGAGGCAAAATAGAAAATGTCATTTTTCTGCAAGAATATGAGAGATGAGAGAGACTGAAAGTGATTTCTCTCTCAATTTCTCTCTCGCATCCTTTTATCACTCGAGCACTCCGCCGCTTCTTTGTTCCTCTTGTGGTGGCCAGCTTCTCTGTGTCTACGGTCACTGTGGTTCTTTGGTTCAAATTGTTTCTCCGCCTCAACCCTTTGATGTCCTTCTCCTTTTTGTCCTCTTTTTACAGTGCCTCTAGATATCTGACGCAGATCTAACAGAAACCATGGGCCTCTCTGGTTTCTCCGAAGCTCCGAGGAGGAGTGATAAGTCTGGGTTCTCTTAGGGGCCTTGAATCTGTATTGAGTGCGCCAATTGCACTCAAATCTGGGTCAGATTTCAGATTCGAGACCTGTCAAAATGTTTGATGCATTGCTGCCGTCTCCATTCCAGCATCTTTGTTCTCGCTCTAGTTGGTTTCCTCTTCGACATGCTTCAAGGTTAGTGTAGAGCTTCTTCTCTCATATCTAAGTGAAAGGTGGTGGTGAGTCTCCCTGTGATAACCCGTACGAAAGACTGATATGTGGCCGCAAGAGAACCGTAACAACCAAAATGTGCCTGAAGATGGAGTAAGCTTTAAATTAGTATGGGAAGGTTATAAGAGGTTTTATTAAAGAAGATATGGCCTAAGGATGAAGGCCTGTTGATGAGAGTTACATATGTTCAACACGGCTTGCTCGATTTAGCCCAATCAAAGGCTTGCAACTGGTTAAGATGTATCCATCTCCATTGGTTAGGATTCTTAAGTTTTGAAAACCTTATGGGATCTTAAATATAATGAATATTGATTAGGAATGAATGTTTAACCTAGATGTATCCATCTCCATTCAAAGCATATGCATGAATTTTTGAGTCAAACCTCCTACAGTTGGCGAAGGCTAAATTAAAGCATCATAATATGACTTAGAGAATCTAATTAGACGAGTACATTTAGGACTGTAAATGGATATTTTATTTTGGTTGATAAAAATTTAAAATGGATGTTTCTGTTTATCGGTTAATCGAGAAAACACAACAAAAGTTGAATTGTGGCCAAACAAGATAACCTGCTTGGCGTGATTCAACTTCCAGGTATCCTTCTTCACATGCATGTCCTGATTCACGTTCTTTCATGTGACAGCCACCTCTTTTCCTGCTTCATCTGCATCCGATCAGTTGTTACTCGGACGCCGACATTTGTCGCAATCTGAGGTAAGCTTGGTGGTTTCTCTCCTGGCTCAGATCCGGCCTCCTTATACTATATATAGTGAAGCCATTAGTCATTATTTTTTGCATAGAAAACACGAAACCAAATAGTAAAGAATAGTTAGACGACATCTTGCTTTAGAGGCCTTCGGATAGAAGCTCCTGAGCAACTTAGGTCCGAAAAGTGTTCATATGTTTTTTTTAAGTTTAGCTCTCTTTTTCGACTTAGTTTTCCGTTGAGAATCCAAATTTGAGGTTAGTTCCTATTTATGGTCGGAACACCCTAGACCCAATGTTTTGTCTATGAGACGCAAAAATCAGACGAGATCATATATGTCGTTTTCTTGTTCTGAAAGTAAAAGGTGAGTCTCGGTTATGCTTGTTGCTTTACTAAAAAGAAAGTATGAATGTTTATTATTATTATTGATTGTCTTGCTTTGTAATCATGGTTTTTCTTGGTATGGTAAGATATGAATGGTATATTGATGGTAGCATAACTAGTGGTTATTTAAGTGAACAAATATGGCATGCTTTCATGATGCAATGCTTTAATGATGGTTTGATTGGATAATGAAATTTATTGGTGTGATTGATATGAATGATTGCTTGTTGTCCATTTTGCCTAGATGATTATATGATTAAAGATTATGATATGCACACGTATTCCTTAGAAAATATATACTACTATTACTATGCATTATTGAGAGCTGTGTGGGAATTGTTGTTAAGGCCATTTGATAACCCATTGGTATGGAAGCACGGAGGGACGAGATTACATTCTAGGGTCTTGCGGGCGTATGACAATGTGCGATCTGAGCATACTGGTTTCTAGAGGCAGCATGATATGTATGTGACCATCGGTTATTATCCTTTGTGGCTATAATCTGTTTGGGTGCATGGTGGTGAATGGGGCCGCATGATGATGTGGTGGTTCGGACGTGCTTATTTTTAGAGGCATCTGAATATTTGTGTAGCCATCGATTATTTAGCCTTTGGGGAAATGATCTGTTTGGGTGCATGGACTTAATGAGATGGGCAATGTCAAATGGGTGTGAAAAGGCCTCAAGGTGTAAATGATGGAAGTAAAGTATATGCATGTAGTATATATAAGTATGCATTAGAATCATGGTCGTTGCATAGTTGATGATGATGTCTTGCATGATGATTGCTATTTTGGGGGTCTTGGGAATTGATTACGCGAGTAGTCGAAAGCTGAATTCAGTGAGCAAACTAGTTGCTCATGACTCTAATTTTTTTGGCAGGTACCCATTAGTGAGAAACTATAAGGGCTGAAGGAGCTTAGGGAAAGCTGGTGTAGATGTTGTGGCATTTTGAAAATGCAAGTATGTATATAGTATGTATGGTAATGTTTTTAGTGTTGAGTTTCAAGTGGGATCTATCTCCATCTTCGGTTACATGTGAAACCTAAATATTATATGAATAAACCGTTTTCTAAATATGGGAACATAAATTCACACTATCGGTTTTCGTAAATGGAGGAAAGCCAAGAATTTCGAATTTCCCTGAGGATTCGGATTCCCTTCAAAAATACACTAATATGAAAAACAGAAAGATAACAAAATATCGCAAGAGATTTCACAGAGGCGTTTTGTTGATTAATATGACGAGTAGTTTAGGGAGTTCACTAAAGCAGTAAAACGTTCTGAGTATGGAACTCGCTAGTCTAGCCATTGAAGTCCTAAGTTCTCCTAAAGCTAACAGAGAATTCCTAATGTCTAATTTTCGGATCCCTGCCGTCAGAGCTTGTGGTCGTGTATATATAATCTCCTAAAGTCGGCCATTTTCCCTTATTCTCTCGAGATTCTAGTATATCTTCTTCTCACATATTATCCTATCCTCTCATCCTTCATGTTTATCTCAGAAAATTTACATTTAACCGTTTTCCCATTTTCTTCATGGCTACGAGTAAACAGTCATTGCAATTTGGGTGTGTTCTCATTTTAAACCGTATGTGGGCTTTCATCATGTGTTAGGCAGTTTTTGGGCCGTTTTATGACATGTGTTTTTACGATTATTCCTGGAGAAATCGTTGATTTGTCCGATGTTCATTTTCTATGTTGTTGGTCATTACGAACTGAACTGGATAAACTGATTTAGTCGAGGATGCATTGGTGTTAAGTTAACCTGTATCGTTTTGACGTTTGACTTGAACTTTTACGAGAAAACACATATCACTTGTTTTCTTCATAAAACCTCAACGGAAACTTCGTTTGAGACGAAACAAAAGAATTTTTGTCGAGATTCAAAGGAGAACATGATCAAAATCCTGTGGGGGCGATGAGACACTCTGTGGCGATGAGGAAGAGCTCTGTGTGGTGATGAGAGCCTTGTGTGGCGATGGAAGCTTGAGTGTGGCGATGAGAGATCTCTGTGGCGATGAGAGAGCTTTGTGTGACAATGAAAGAGATGTGTGGCAATGAGAGAGCTCTGTGTGGTGATGAGAGAGGCTGTAGGGGTTATCATAGAGGTTGTGTGTGGCGATGTTAGAGGCTGTGGGGCGATGAGAGACCTGTTGGGTGATGAGAGCCATGTGGGGGTGATGATAGAAGCTGTGTGTGGCGATGAGATAGCTGTATGGCGATCAAAGAGGTTGTGTGTGGCGATGAGAGCCATGTGGGGCGATGAGAGAAGCTGCATGTGGTGATGAGAGAGCTTGGTAGCGATCAGAGCTTCTGTTTGGCGATGAGAGATGTTGTGGGGCGATTAGAGAGCTGAGGGGGGAGATCAGAGAGGTTGTGTGTGGTGATGAGAGAGGCTGTGGGTTGATGAGATACACCATTGGGGTGATGATAGTAGCTGTGTGTTGCGATGAGAGAGATGTGTGGCAATCAGAGAGGTGTGTGTGGGAATGAGAGCCATGTGAGGCGATGAGGGAAGCTGTGTGTGATGATCAGAGAGCTGTGTGGCGATGAGGGATGCTATGGGGCGATGAGGGAGCTGTGGGGGCGATCAGAGAGGTTGTGTGTGGCGATGAGAGAGCTGTGGGGTAACGAGAAGCCAGTGGGAGTGATGATAGAAGTTGTGTGTGTCGATGAGAGAGCTGTGTAACAATCAGAGAGGTTGTGTGTGGTGGTGAGAGAAGCTGTGTGTGGCGATGAGAGAGCTGTCTGGCGATCAAAGAGGTTGTGTGTGGCGATGAGATATGCTGTGGGACGATGAGTGAGGCTGTGGGGGGGGGGGGATGCGAGAAGCTGTATGTGGTACTGAGAGCCTTGTGTTCTCTTCTCCCTTGTCCCTTCCTATATCATTAACCATTCGTACACTTTCTTAGTTTTGAAACTTATTCTTTAAGCGTTTTCCGTGGAAATTTCCAAATTTTATTTTCTTGTAAAGAAGTTTAATACATGTTCCTTAAGAAATAACTTTCTCGGTAGTTGTCGGTATGACTTTAAAGCAATTTTGGACGTTGATTTCGAGATTACTGATTTTGACCCCAACAATTAGCTGATATACCATGGAATTTACCACTTTTAGACCATGCTGTAGGTCCTTTTAGAGTTGTTTATATGTGTTTGGAGTCTTTTTAGAGTGTTTTCAGGTTTAGCTACGTTTTGGAGAACTTTGGTGATTCTAGGAGTTTTTTGCGATGCAGAGCTGCGCAGATGCGTCAGAAGTCCAGAGCCTTCCATGGTGAGATTGAGCTCATATTGTTAGACAAGATAGATTTTTGAGTTAGCTTTCCAATGCCACCGGTTTGATGTCAAGCTGACAGTTAGATCTAAAGTTAGGTCTGTTTTACTGAATTGTGGTACGTATGCCACACAAGAGAAAGCAGTCACGAATCAATTAGTGTCGATCGACACCACTCCTTTGGCGTCGAACGACACTCCTCCATAACAGTACCTGACGACAAATTACAGGATTGCTCTTGACGTTTTTTGACCTATATTATGTTTTGTTAAGCCATTGTTGATGGCTATGCTTCATCCTATTCTAGATAGAGAGCTTAGGATTGGATGGAGAGATCTGAACACCTTGAGAGAGAGAAGATTTTGAACTCCCTTTGTTTCTTTACTCTATTCTTTTACTTATCTATTGCAGTTTATTTAGACTCTTATTCTGTGTTTCATTATTATGATTGAGTAATCCTATTGTTAGATTTAGGGTTTTCCAAAGGTCATTTATTGGATGCTAAATTTGTATTGTTACTAGGGAAATCAATTCCTTCTTCACCTAGTTGCTCTTACTAGTAAGCTTAGGATTGATAAACCTTGAACTTAGATCCTAGGATTGATTGGCTCAAGCGATAGCTTGGTCTGTTGCCTGAAACGAACCTTTGATGATCTAATTAGCTAGGCACATACGGGAGTCGGTCTAGGTGGTTAGAGAAGATATCAAACTTATTCGCTAAATCTTGTTTAGAAGAAGTATCGATTGACACTACGCAAGAAGTGTTGATTAACACTCCCCGAGGATTAACATATGATAGTAGAATCCCTAGGTTTAAACATCAGTTAATCATTACATACGAAAGTTGAACGATTATAACTTAAGTTTGAGTTGAGAACATGTCCTTTAATAATTCCCTAATAACTTATTTAGTTTGAATTCCCATTGTACTTGAGAGTTCACCTAAGTCTAGCTTTCCCCTCATCTTGATAACTTAAAAACAACTTCTATTCATTTATTGCTTTATATTATTACTTTCGAGCTTTATTTCAAAATTATAAATTTATTGTGTAATCTTAGAGTTTCTGTGATTCGATCCCTAAGTACTACAGCCGAACCTCTTACTTGAGAGAGTAAATCTGGTCATAGGGTAATTTGAGTGATCTCAAATTTGGCGCCGTTGCCAGGGAGTCTTTCCTATTACCATTAGATTTAGTTTAGAATGAGTCTAGATTTTTATTTCTGTTTACTAATAATTATCTCTCTTCTCCTGCTGAAACAAGTACACTGAGGAAGAACATGAACTCTGGACGAATAGCATTGATTTACGGATTACTAGCCTCGCCGATCGACAACGCGCTAGCTTCAGCGATCGATACCACTCCAGCAGAAGCAGGTAAGTCTACGCTTACTACTTTAAATAATTATAAGGAAGTATTCCTAGGAGATCTAGAGGGTCGAACGCGCAACGCAATAGACCAAGTCATTAATGAACAAAGGGCTGAAATCCCTGTTGGAATAGCTGTTGTTTTGAATGATAGGTTGGAGTTTTGCAGAACGCTTGGAGATTACAACAAGCCTGCTCGGGTCTACACTAACAAGTCTGCGATCCGTCCGCCAGCAATTCAGAGGAAAGACTTTGAGCTGAAACCCAAATATTTCTCTCTAGTGGGTCAGCACTCCTTTCATGGTCATCCTCATGAAAATCCCATGGACGATATCGAAACACTTGAGGAATTTGTGTCTAGTATCAAGGTACATGGAGTCTCTGATGACTACCTTTTCTGCAAGCTGTTTCAACATACTCTTTCTGGGGATGCAGTTTATTGGCTTAATAGACTATCACTAGGATCTCTCACTACCTGGAATGATATCAAGACTGCATTTCTGACTGAATTCTTTGTTAATGCAAGAACCGAGGAGCTGGGAGATAGAATATATACATTCTCCCAGGGTCCTACTGAAGCTTTTAAGGCTTCATGGTTAAGATTCAAAGCTCACCAACGAGACTGCCCACACCATGGTTTTTCCGATATCCAACTGCTTAATATTTTCTTCAGAGGTCTCGACTGGACATACCAAGCAGCTTTGGACGCTGAGAGTCAAGGGAACTTAAAAACCAGAAGCCCTGAAGAAGCTACAACGCTCATTGAAAATGCGGCAACTAGCATCAGTACTGAGACGGCTGATCGTGAGAGGAGGAAGATGGCTGAGATTTCCAATGGAGATCAGATATCTGCGGTGAAAGAAACAGATTCAATTCATGCTCTTATGATATACAAGAAGCAAGTTCAGTTCGCCAATGAGAGATTTTCTGATCAGCAAAGGAAAGGGGATTCACAAAAAGCTAAGATGCAGCACCAACTCAAGAGAGCAGGCTGGAATCAATGATGGGAGAAGTCCGGAAAGGACATCTGAAGATGAATGTGAATTTTGATGTAATTGGATTCCATGTATTCTGATTTAAATGAGAAGTTTGAAGCTTTGAGTGATCATGTTAGGGAATTTGATGGACAAGTTGCACATAACACTGGATTTGTTAGAAGGGAAGAAGGACTCCTTCTTGAAAGGACTGACACTAATCTGAGGCATCTTGTTAATGCTGTTACATTGAGAAGCGGAAGGGTTTAATTGCCGGGGCATCAACTTTATGGGCCCTTCCACTTCTTCATTTGTAAATAAATACATCCTTGTTGCGGTTGACTATGTATCTAACTGGGTGGAAGCAATAGCAACTCCGAAAATTGATGCCGCTGTAGTCATAAAACTTTTCAAAATCATCATTTCCCTAGATTGGGAGTTCCTTGAATAATCATAAGCGATGGCGATTCTCACTTCATTAACAATGAGAAGTTACTGAAGAAGCATGGTGTACATCATTGTGGGAACCGAAATTCGCACTGTCGATTTTCTGTAAAATAAGGAAATTTAGGAAATTCTAATTTCCCAGAGATCCCGGATTGTGTGCCAACACACGAGAAAACGAAAGAGACAAAGATAACAAGTATATCAATGAGAAGTTGCACAGAGGCGTTTTATTAATTTGATAAGAACAAAGTTACAAAGTTTGCAAATGAATTGAAAGAAGAACAAGACTTAGCTAACAAAGAGACAAGAAGAACTAGGGTCGAAGGTGACCCCGTAGAGAAATCTGTCTGCAGCCGCCTAAATCCTAAGTTCCTAAGTTTCTAAGTTAGCAGAGCTACCCTAGGTCTAATTTTTGGATTCCCCTGCATCTTCAGCCTTAGACTCCTTATATACTCCTCCTGAGGCGGTTTTGCCTTTCCGATTCTGCCCTTGGTCGAATCTATCGCTTCGCGGAAATCTTCCATATCTTCCCGATCTTTGTGTTTATCTATGGAAACATTTACATTTATCCTTAGAGACTTGATATTTATCTTCTCTTGCAAGGTAGAGATAAACCGTCATAGGTGTTTGGGCTTTATTTTGTATAAAACCGAAAGTGGGCCTTTAGCCGCGCCTTGGATCTCCTTGGTCCGTTTTGCGACTTAAGCGTTTTACGATTCATTGAAGTTGCCTTTCCCAAAACGACGTCAGACCTTGAGGAAGCTTGAATCTCTCATATGATTGAGGCAACCTTGGTGTGTTCGGTTAATCATTGCCAGTTTATACGATTGGTTCTTGTTTTATCCTGAAGGACAAGTCCCCTCGGTTCTTTCAATTGTAAAGTTGAGATGATGACTTTGATCGGGCCGAAATGAGGACTAAGATTGACTCTTTCTCAGAACGAAGTGTCACAAAGATGGGCCGAAGATGGGTTGCGTGAGCTTTCGGGTCGATTTTATCTGCTGACCCACGTAAACTCAGTCTACTCGCCATCTGGCAAGTAAACCATTTGGAGCCGGTCAACTCGCCATCCGGCAAGTAAACCATTCAGAGCCAGTCAACTCACCATTTGAGGAGTAGACCAATTGGTCTACTCGCCAAACGGCGAGTAGACCGTTTAAGACTGGTCTACTCGCCGTTTAGGGAGTAGACCGATTGGCCTACTCGCCAAACGACAAGTAGGCCGTTCCAGATTGGTCTACTCGCTAAACGGCGAGTAGACCGTTCGAGATTGGTCTACTCGCCATTTTGGGGAGTAGACTGTTCAAGATTGGTTTACTCCCCAAACGGCGAGTAGACGTTTCGGGCTGGTCTACTCGCCGTTTGGCGAGTAGATTGCTCGGGATCGGTTTACTTGTCTCTCGACGAGTAGACCGTTTTGTTCGATTATGAGATTATGTTTTTGAGAACGTGTCGAGAGACTTTTGTATAGAGATTCAATTTTAGCCGTTGATTTCAAGATGACCATTTTTGACCCCAACAGTTTGCCCCTGAGCTCGCAAGTTTTGTGTGTGATTCTTGCGGGCGAGTAGTGGTGTTAATTGGAATCCGGGGTTAGAATCAAATCTTTTCAAAAGATTATTTTTTTGAAAAAAAAGAAAAGTTTCTTTTTTAGATCTTCTTAAATATTGGACCCTCCCCCTTCATTCTCTCCACATCCTCCCCACTTTGAAATTTTTTCTTTCTCATTCTCACCCAAGATTTCTCTTCCAAAGAGATGTCGTCTTCAAACAATCTTCGAAAGAATGATGATGTCGAGATGAGCAATGCTGCTGGTAGAGTTACGATGAATCTCCCAGTCGTCGGGGCTGTTTCGGCTCACTTGGCCGAATTCCTGTCTTTCCAAAACGAGTTAAGCCGAGCCGAGGCTGAGAGACAGGCAAACCCTAGGCGGGTGGTGCCCTCAAGTTCCGAGGTTCCGGTCGCTGTTCACGATGCCAATCCTCCTGGAGACGCGATCGCTGCAAGGCCCTTGATGCCGGAGGTCGAGCTTCAGCCGCCGGGATCCTCAACGATTCCTGTTCCCGTCGTCGATGTGGAGCTGGTTCAAGAGTCGATGACTCCTCCTCCGGCTAAGAAGGAATTCATTTTAGGTTTACCCGCTCAGAGCGGTCCTCCGATCACCGCGCCTAAGGGGAGGAAGAGGCCTTGTGCCAACCCTGAGGCGGCTTAGAGGAGGAAGTGTACAAATGAGTCCAAGGCTTGTCCCTCTTTGACAAAGGTTTCGGGGTTAGCGTCGCGTCATCATGCTAAGGTTCGTTTGTTCGAAAACTCTCTTCTTCTTTTTCGGTGTTGATCTTTCTTTTGATTGCTTTCTTCTCCCCTTTTTGTAGTTTGTCTCGCTGATCGATGGGATGATTAGCGAATGTGGGTCGGAAGTCGAGCGTCTCGCCAAGGAGTTAGCAGAGTCGCAGGGGAGATCGGCGCAGTTCGAGGGGAAACTGAGAGTCATCGAGGACGCCCACTCTTGGGAGAAGGCTCAGCTCGAGTCGCGGATTGGGGAGCTTGAGCGGGATCTCGGAAAGACCGCAAGTTGTCTGCTTAAGGCAAAGGATGTGGAGATGGCTAGGTCGGAAGTGCGAAAACTCAAGCGCAAGCTCAAGGGTACGGAGGAATCGGCAGTCGATGCGATTGCGGAGGCTCGAGAGGAGGTTCGCGCTGAGTTCCGAGCTTTCATGGCGAAGGTCGCTAGCTCCCTCGACTCTTTGGTGGTTGTCTATTCCCAGGGTCTGACTTTGGCGCGATTGATGGAGGCCTGAGCGAGACCCTCTTGTTTAGGGGTGAGGCGCCCCCATCTCCGCGAGTCGATGAAGCCAGACTTTCGGTTCGCAGGGAGGAATTGGCGAGCGTCGAAGGGGACTTTAGCCTGATCCTCGAGGGATTGAAGGCGAAGTGCGCCCCTTTTCCATGTGATGAAAACCCTGCAAAACAAAATAAATAAGTGAGAAACATGAGATAAAAATGAGAAATTGATATAAATTTTGGTTTTTTAAGTTCAAACAAATTAGAGAGAGGTTTGGGAATTTTAGAATGAAAAATCACATTTTGTTGCAGCCATTTGAGAAGAAGAGAGATAATGTGTAAATTTTTCTTTATATAAGAAGATAAAATTTCAATAAAATTAAATATTTTCGATTCAGATGAATTTCAAATAAGTCTTCGAATAGAATAACTCGTGGAAGACTTACTTGAAAGTCTTCTTGACCCTAAGTTTACTATTCGCCCAGAAGACTTCAGTGGAAGTCAGAAGTCTTCTAGTACATTATTTGTTGGAAGATTTAAGTCACCTATACCCTAAACTTAAAATAACTAACTAATTAGAAATAAAAATTCATAAAACTTAATTAAACCTTAAAATCTAAATTTATATCACTTAAAATGTCTATAATTAGATGATTATGATTTTTCCCTAACCAAAATCTTTTTTACGAAATTATTAAATTATTATTAAGATCTAATACACTAAATTCTATGGAAGACTTAAGACTTCCACTGGAAGAATTATGGAAGATTTAAAAATAGACGGTAACCCTAAGTTCTTCTAAAATTTTAAACGGAAAATGGTAGTTAAGTCTTCCAGTAAGTCTTCTAGTGCATTATATCATTTAAAATTTAAGCATTCCAAAATCCTAAAATCAAATATATTACTAAATTACATACAAAAACTTTATTAAACTTAAAATAAACTTATTAAGTGTTTAATATATTCAAAACTAAACACATATAGGTCAAATTAAGTTTAAATAAAAATTATGATAGAACAATCTAACCCTAAAAACACATACAATACTATAACATAGTTACCAAACCCTAAACCAAAAAAATCTCATGACTAACCTACATTCACTCATCTATGTTTAAAACTATTCAATTTTAGCAAATAAAAATTTACATCATTTATAAATGTTTATAATTACAATATTAGAATTTTTTACTAATCAAAATATTTTTTAATAAAATTTAAAAATTATTTTTAAGATCTACACCATGAGAGACTTTTAGATAAGTCTTCTCAGAAGACTTCACTGAAAGTCTTCTCACTCGCAAGGTAATAATAGTAAACTACATTATTGCTTCTTTGTTTAGTCATGAGGGGATGTTTGTAATTTCACTAGTCATTTAAGTTAGTTTTGCATTTGATTTGAGTTTGAGTACACTTTTGCATTTAAAATCAAGTTTCGAGTCTTATTTGGCAAATCCCCCATCCAAAATTTATATTTAGGGAAAATTGCCAAAACTGACCTAAAACTTGATTTGAATTGCAAAAGTAAACCCAAAATTGAATCAAATGCAAAAGTAACCTAAAAGGCTATTGAAATTACAACCAGCCCCTTGTGAACAAACAAAAAAAATCGATTTTTGTTTCCGTTTCTAACCCCCGCAAGTCTTCTGTGTAGACGACTTAATTATAAGTCGTCTGGACGACTTACTTGTAAGTCATCTATTATAGTATTTTTTAAAAATAATTTAAAAATTTTGTAAAAAGTATTTTGATAAGTAAAAAATTGAAATCATGTAATTAACGTATGTTTAAAGAGATATAAATTAAAATATAACAAAAGTTAATTTTTTTCAACGTAGATGAGTGAAAGTAGTGAGTCATGATATTCTTTGATTTAGGTTTTGCCAACATATGTTCTAGTATTGTATGTGTTCTTAGGGTTAGATTTTGGAAAGTATAAATTATTTTTTGAAAAATTTAAAATTGACATAGGTGTGTTTATTTCTGTGTATAGTTAACACTATTTAAGTATAATTTGATTTTATAACGTGGTTAGTTAGTTAATTTAGTCAATTTAGTTTAGGATTTAGGGTTTAGGGTCTGGGCCAACTTACTAGTAAGTCGTCTGGTGAATATTTACGGTAGACGACTTAATAGTAAGTCGTCTGATGCACGTTCAAACCGGACCGAACCTTTAGTTTTACCATTTTACCAATGTGATTTTAAACATAACCGGATTTTTTACCGGGCATATATAAGATTTTTTTTTTGCTTACTGTTTCGCTAAATTTAGAAACCCTAACGTCATTTCTCTCAAAGAGGCGATTTCGAAGGCGATTTTCGATGATTCTCTGTAATCCATCATTCTCACCACCGTTCTCACCGCCGTTATCACCGTCATTCTCACCACCTTTCTCACCGCCGCTTCTTCAATTTCAAACCCTAGCGCCGTTTGTCTGTAAACCCTAGCGCCGTTTGTCTCTAAACCCTAGCGGCGTTTGTCTGTAAACCCTAGCGGCTTTTCTGTCAGAGACGTGTCTGTAAACCCTAGCGAGGTAAGTTAAAACGTTTTTTCTTAAGTCCACCGTTCTCACCACCGTTCTCACCGCATTTCTTTTTGGATGTCTATTTTGGCAGATTTATAACCGCTGTGTCGAAGGCGACTATGGCTTCTCCGAATTTTTAGGTATGCTCTAAAAATGTCTACTGGAAGTCTTGGAAGACTTATAATTAAGTCGTCTAGAAAGTCTTCCAGACGACTTAATTACAAGTCTTCAGCTGGAAGACTTTCCAGACGACTTAATTATAAGTCGTCTAGAAAGTCTTCCAGACTTATAATTAAAATGTTATACTGGATGGTTGTGTGTTTGAGAAGGTTGTCTTTCATTGTTTTGCAGACAAAAAAATGGATATTCCAAAACTCCCCCGAAGGTTACATACATTAGGGGAAGAGCCCCTCGCAATGAAAGTTATTTCGTATCATATGGATTGTTCGAAGTTGCATGCTGCTTTAAAGAAAGCTCTTCATGGTGACGAATATGAAGAGCTAAAGGAGTCAAAGTTGGGAGTTTTCATCAAGTTTAAAGAGCTCGGATTTGCTTGGGCTTCAAGGCTGGTGCACTACATGCTCGGGTTCCAGCTGGACATAAAGAAGAAGTACGAGCTGTGGAGTCTAGTTGGTCCAGAACCTGTGAGGTTTTCACTGTTAGAGTTTGAAAACCTCACTGGTCTAAACTGCGAGTACATAGAGGACCTTGAGAGACCGAAGTGTGCTGTTACAAAGGAGATGGCTTCTTTCTGGGGGATGTTGGGAGTTCATGTCGAAGCTGGGCCATCTACTGAGCAGATAATAGCAGCATTTGAGAGATGCGAAGGGTGGTCTCGGGAGGATCGCAAGCGGCTCGGGTACCTTGCCATCTTCACTGGATACATTGAAGGGAGAAAGTATTCAACCGCCACAAGGGTTATTCTGGCAAGGCTAGTGATGGATTTAGAACGTTTTGAGAATTATCCATGGGGGAGAGTCGCGTTTAAGGTGCTGATGGACTCTTTGAAGGGCAAAGATATTTCGGGCTGTTACACTGTTGATGGGTTTATACAAGCTCTCCAGGTCTGGGTGTACACAGCTCTGCCGGAATTGGGTGCTAATTATGGTAATCCCATACCAAACAGACCGTCTCCACCGATACTGGCTTAGATGGGTGGCAAAGGACGCAAATGCTTTAAAGATGCTATCTACAGATAGGTATTTACTTCAATCCTTTACTCCCAAAATTAAGTCATCTGGAAATTTGTCTGGAAAGTCTTCCTACTGGAAGACTTTCTAGACGACTTTCCAGACGACTTTCCAGACGACTTTCCAGACAACTTTCCAAACGACTTTCAAGACAACTTTCCAGACGACTTTCCAGATAACTTAATTATAAGTTAATCCGTCAAATATCCAAGTTCATATCTTATATTTACTGTAGACTACGGTGGTGAACTTTGTTGAGAAGGATTATGGTGAAATGTTTCCAAAATGGGACTCTGATGCTGAGGACCTTCCCGCGGAGAACATAATTAAAGTTATGTTTAATTAGAGACCGTGGAAGTGGACCATGGATTGCTGGAAGTCACCGGTACTTGGGTCAATACAAAGCCGGTGGTTGTGAGTCCATCGTAGAAAGCCATAGTTTTGGTAGAAGAAGAGAGTCCAAGACCTCTGAAGAAAGCTCGTAAAGAGGCTAAAAAAGGGGCACCTGCAGAGGCTAAAAAAGGAGCACCTGCAGCAGAGGCTAGTGAAGGGGAACCTGCAGAGGAGAGTGCAGGGAAGTTTGCAGAGGCTAGTGAAGAGGTTCGCACAGAGGCTCGTCCAGAGGTTACTACTAATGTGCTTGGGATGACCAAAGAGGACCTTGAAAGAAATTTCAAGGACATATTTGATGCCATGAGGGAAGGGTTTGGGACGCGCCTTAAGGCATTTGTCGGAAAGGGTGGAAGCAGTGGAGAAGAATGTTGGTATCACCAAACAAGGAAAGGGACATCCTCTCAACCCACTACCTCTCAACCTAAAGGCACATCCTCTCAACACACTACCTCTCTACCTAAAGAAACCTCTCCCTGGGTTAGTGAAAGTGTTAATGGGGAGAAGGATAAAACACCACTCGGTGAAAGTGGTAATGGGGAGAAGGATAAAACACCTCTGAATGAGAGTGTTAAAGGGGAGAAGGATAAATCACCTCTGGATGAGAGTGTTAAAGGGGAGAAGGATAAAAACACTTCTTGATGAGAGTGTTAACGAGGAGTCTGCATCTGAGAGCCTTGTTCTATTGGCCAAAAAAAAGTTTCACTCCAGCAGAGAAACATCAGCAGGTTGCTAGATATGAGGACAAGAGGGAAACTGCTTTGGCAATGGTCCGTCAAAAGACTGAGAAAAACAGGAAAGTTGCTGCCTCATAGAGATCTCCTTATACTTCAAACAAGAAAAAGCCTTCTAGAGGCTACAATCCCTTTGCACCACTTGACAGGAAGAAGTTGAAGGAGCTGGTCGATTGGTTGAAAACTGATCCGTAAGTGATTCCTTTTCGCATAATAGCTTTAGTCTATAACAACTAATTGCTTTTCAACATTTCGTGTTTGCAGTCATTATAAAACACCTCTAGACAAGAAACCACGTACAAGTCCGACTTGGTGGTATCACGTCCTTTGGACCCCTTAGCTTGGCTGGAGGATTGTGTAAGTCGTCAGACAAAACTGATTACTAGATGACTTACTAAGTCGTCTGGTAAGTCTTCTACGAAGACGACTTACCAGACGACTTACTAGACGACTTATGGTAAGTCTTCTACGAAGAAGACTTACTATAAGTCGTCTGATATCTTCTCACTTGTATAATTTTATATGCAGCATATGGATGCTTGGATCGATCTTTTGAGGAAGAGGCACCAGGAGACGCCACACCTTTTCAGGAGCAAGAGAATATGCTTCCTTGATCATCTCTTTTCTCAACAATGGAGATTCAACTACCAGGATTTTAAGGATTCGAAGCCCGATGTCTATGGTTTAGGAAGAAGACTCCCTGGTGGGGCGTGGGCTTATTATGCAGGCCAGTTACCATCATTTTGCCAGACGGACAAGGTTTGGGGACGGATGTTGATGATATCTATTTGCCAGTGAACCAGAACGACACCCATTGGATTGCACTGTGGATATCGATCCCTAAGAGACACATAGTCGTCTGGGACATCATTCGTTCATATATCTCCGATGCAGAACTGGATGTGATAATGGAGCCTTTTCTCCAGATTCTCCCTTATCTGTTTTATGAGTGCGCTACCATTGATCAACGTGACCAGTTAACAATGGAGCCATTCACGTATGAGAGACCAACCGATATCCCTCAGGTCAGAGCTGGTGATTGTGGCGTGTACACTCTGAGGTACATTGAATGTCATGCTCTTGGGATGCCATTTAACCAAAAAGACTTTGCTAAGTCCAACGCGAAGACTATGAGGGATAAGATGGCAATCGATATATTTAAAGAGCTTCCTGACCAACATGAGAAAGAAAACGATGACATTGCAAAAAACCTTGGAACATATGATGTATGATAGATTAGGATTTGTGTGTACTAGGATTCGTACTTGAACTTATAATTTATGATAGATTAGGATTTGTACTAGGATTTGTACTTGAACTTGATTTGTATTTTTAATGTAATTAGACGACTTAACATTATACTGGACGACTTAACATTATATTGGACTACCTAACAGAATATTGGACGACCTAACTGAATACATAGACTAAACACAAATTCTTAATACATGACAATTAGACGACTTAACATTATATTGGACGACCTAACAGAATATTGGACGACCTAACTCTGAACGACTTACTTTAAGGTCTTGTGGAAGAATAAACACTACACGACTAACTTTAAGGTCTTCTGGACGACTCACTTGAAGGTCTTCTGAAGGAATAAACTCTGGACGACTTACTTGAAGGTCTTCTTGAGGAATAAACTCTGGACGACTTACTTGAAAGTCTTCTGGATGACCTTCAAGTTAGTCGTCTAGTGGTTCCTTACATTGTGGTTTCGTATGACCAGTTTCCTTGCAATTTGAGCATCTATAAACCCTGTGTTATTTCCTGGGTTTGCGTCCTCTCATCCTGGATAGCTCCAACAAGGATTGCCATCTTGTTTTCTTCTGTCTTCCCGGACCACGTTTTACCTTCGGAGGCAAGCATGTGCATTCCTCAACTTGTTGTCCAACACAAGGATATATATTTTCTGAGTATCCTGCAAACAAATAATCCTTTGAGTACACTGGACTTACAAGTGTGGAGATATGCAAACCAGCATGTATTCCAGCAGCTATAGCATGAGAGCAAGGTATTTTCTCCACTGCATAAACACCACAATCACACTTTCCATGTTCCAAATCAACCACAGTCCATTTTGCCACCTTTCACAAAGAATCGTCATCAATCAATTGGTTGAACCCTCATCGTATCCGCTATCTCCGATCGAACATCAAGCAAGTATTCAACACCACGACTATGGTCACTTGGGAGACTCAAAGCATCATCTTTCCTTTTCCAAAACCACTTTCCTAGCTTCTCCCTGATGTACTCCAATAGGAACTGAATAGGAAATCCTCTAGCTCGCTTCAGTGCGGAATTAATAGATTCTGCGATGTTGCTTGTTTTTATTTTGTACCTGTCCCCCTGAGAATAATCCCTTGACCATAGGGTGACATCGGAATCCTCCAAATACGTTGCAAGATCCGGGTTTGCACTCCGTATCTCAGCCATGTACCGGTCAAAATCTGAAACCGTATGGGCATAAGCAGCACCTTTCACCAAGTACAAGAGATGTTTCCCTTTATACTTTTTGACAATGTTATCTTGAAGGTGATAATAACATATTCCTCGGGTTGCCCAGGGAAACACCTTGTCACACGCACTTTTAATGGCTGCATGCCGGTCGGAGATTATCACGAGAGGCTGCTCATCAGATAAACAACTAGCCAATTTTGTGAAAAACCATTCCCAAAAAGGGTCATCTTCAGCATCTACGATCCCAAAAGCCAATGGAAATGTCTGAAAATTCTCATCTTGGGCAGTTGCAACTAACATAGTACCTTCATACTTCCCATGTCGGTGAGTCCCATCCACCACAATGACCCTTCTCTGATATTTAAAACCTCTGATAGAAGCTCCAAAAGAGAGAAATAGATACTTAAATCTATTTTTTTCATCAAGTTCTATAGATGTGATAGAACCGGGATTTGCTAAGGAGATTTGCTAGAGATATGATGGCAGACGCGAATACCCATCTTCTGCTGATCCTCTCACCAATATTTTTGCATATACCAGTGCTCTGTATGAAGTGGTGTAATCAAGCGTCATGCCAAACATGTTCTTCATTGCATCAGTGATATGCTGTGGATTCAACCCATCAATGATTCCAACACGATCAATGAAAAGCCTACCAACATACTTCGGAGTACAGTGTCTCCACTGAGCGATTCGGTCTCCCACTGAGCATGTATGTGTTTCCACATACTTTGTTACCCAAAACGTGTTTGTTCCATGTTTCACACTCGCTCTCATCTTCCATCCACAACCACTAACCCTACAGGTTGCCACAAAGAGAGTTTTCGTTGACTTATACATTCTGAAGGAGAACTTACGCTTAACTACTGTCAACCGCAACTCTGAAAGCAGTGCATCCTTGCTAACAAAACTCTGGTTGACTTAGATACTGTTACCATTCGATCTTTCTCCTTCAATAGCATAAGTCTTTTTGAATTCTTCAAAACATATATCATCATCTTCTTCCAAATCCTCATCTTTAACCTTTCCATAAACACTGTAATCCTCACCATTCTCGTCCGCTTCAGCAACAATAGAGATATCAACATCCTTCTCCCCATCATCCTCCTCCCCATCATCCTCCTCCCCATCATCCTCTTCCCCATTATGATTTTCATCTTCAACCAAATCATCATCATCTTCAAAAAACTCATCAGCTTCATCATCTTCATCCTCTTTTTCCCTGTCCTCTGAAACCGTTTCCACCTTGCTATGGCTTGATACATAAAGCCGTACTCCATGCGTTTTGGTTATCTCGAGCAAGTTTCGAACATGTCTATCACTTGTAACATGAATAGGAGGAGTGTCTGGAGCCTGCATCATTTCAGCTGGTAACAAGTAGGTTATCTCCACAGATTCTGTGCTCATGTCCAGGTTATAATCTTCTTGAACCATTGCAACAAGTTCATCATGTGTCGAACCTTCACTCAACAAAAATAGTCTCGCTCCTTTGAAATTATCAACCACAAAATCCCAATTAGAATCTTTCAAACACCATTCTCCATATACTGCATGTAACTGATGCAACATCTGCAAAAATTCAGAATAAAACACATTAGTAAACATAGAGAAAATGAAAGTTTACTAAACATTGACGCAGACGACTAACGGTTAAGTCGTCCGGAAGACATAGACGACTTAAGGGTAAGTCGTCCAAACAGGTCATTTTTGCAATTGACTTTAAAATGAGACGACTTACTTATAAGTCGTCCGAATTTGTTTGTTAAGAAAAAAATTATAAACGACTTACAAGTAAGTCGTCCAGGATAAAAAGGTTAGTTTTGCATTTGACCGAATTGTGTCAGATATTTGACTTTTCCTGGACGACTTACCAGTAAGTCGTCTCTCGGAAATCAAAAATTTCAATATTTTATTAAAGCTAGACGACTTACCTGTAAGTCTTCTCAGGTTATTTTGCAATTCGAAAATAAAACTTAAATATTTAACTTTTCCCAGACGACTTAATTTAAAGTCGTCTAGGTAGAGGACTTACTTGAAAGTCATTCGAGAGAAGCAAGGTTTGACCAGAATCTCGGAAAAAAATCTGGACGACTTCGCCTATCCTGGACGACTTCGCTTATCCTGGACGAAGGTCCTCTACGTAGACGACTTCCAAGTAACTCGTCTGGGAAAAGTTAAATATTTAAGTTTTATTTTCCAATTGCAAAAGTAACCTGAGACGACTTACAGGTACGTCGTCTAGCTTTAATAAAATATTTGAATTTTTGATTTCTCAGAGACGACTTACTAGTAAGTCGTCTAGGAAAAGTCAAAGATCTGACACAATTCGGTCAAATGCAAAACTAACCTGTTTATCCTAGACGACTTACAAGTACGTCGTCTAGAATTTTTTTCTTAACAAACAAATTTGCACGATTTATAAGTAAGTCGTCCGTTTGCTTAGAAGACTTACCCGTAAGTCTTCTTGAGCCAGATGACTTACGGGTAAGTCTTCGACGCGAATAAATCTGAAAAAAATTTCAATTTCATACCTTTAACTAGTGAGATGACTTCCTAAGCACACATAGTCTTCTCCAACCACCCAGAACCTTAAACGAAAGTAACCCACGAAGAATAGTATGCTTGAATGGCTCCACCAAGCATAAAACTTTTAGAATCAAAAGCTTGAGTTTTTTGGATGAATATGGAGACAAAGTTAAAGAGATGTTGTTTTTTGTTCATAACAATTAGTGCCAATCAATTTTAGGTAGTGTCAATCAATTTTAGGTGCATTAAGAGCTTCAAATTGGTTGTTCATGGTGGTTGTGGTATTGATGGCAATGGCAATCTTGTAAATATTTTAAGATGATGAGGTTGAGAGAGTAAAAATGCCATTTTTAGAAAAAAAAACAAGAATAAAATCAGTGGCATTTTTCGTAAATAATGTGAACATATGGGGTGAATTGGACAAAAGAAATGACAAAAAGGGAGATGTCAGTTTTGTGTTTAACTTTGAGTTTTGAGTCACATTTGCAAATAACCCTTATATTTATGCCCGCATATCGTGTGCATCCGCCTAGTTTAATTACATAATAAAACCTTTGTAAACTTATAAATAAAAAGAAATATTTCCAACGATAAATAGTTATAGTATAAATGGTACCAGAGACGACCACCAATAAAGCATAGAAGGAAAGACCACTGAATAGGAAAACATGATGGTTCTGATTTGAAGCCAAACCTCACCCTCCGTAATGACTTCTTCTCGACAGACCCCCACCACCACGCCGGAAGACTGGAGCTGCCCATGGTGGAGTGTATCTACAAGAACAGAAATCGATTGTCTTAGGGGATCGCTACACATATCTTCCAATAGAGCTACACTACGAAGCCATAGACCTCACCGTCATCCGAAAACCCTCGCGCAACCGTCAGCGCCTCAGATCTACACAGTCAAACCCCGAAAACCAAAGAAAACAGACCTTAAAGTGAAGAATAAAATGAAAATAAGCAAGAAAATAACCCTACCTTATTAATAAAGGATAAATCTCAGTCGGAGAGGCAAAAGAGAAAATGTCATTTTTCTTCAAGAATATGAGAGATGAGAGAGACTGAAATTGATTTCTCTCTCAATTTCTCTCTCGCATCCTTTTATCACTCGAGCACTCCGCCGCTTCTTTGTTCCTCTTGTGGCGGCCGGCTTCTCAGTGTCTACGGTCACTGTGGTTCTTTGGTTCAAATTGTTTCTCCGCCTCAACCCTTTGATGTCCTTCTCCTTTTTGTCCTCTTTTTACAGTGCCTCTAGATATCCGACGCAGATCTAACAGAAACCATGGGCCTCTCTGGTTTCTCCGAAGCTCCGAGGAGGAGTGATAAGTCTGGGTTCTCTTAGGGGCCTTGAATCTGTATTGAGTGCGCCAATTGCACTCAAATCTGGGTCAGATTTCAGATTCGAGACCTATCAGAATGTTTGATGCATTGCTGCCGTCTCCATTCCAGCATCTTTGTTCTCGCTCTAGTTGGTTTCCTCTTCGACATGCTTCAAGGTTAGTGTAGAGCTTCTTCTCTCATATCTAAGTGAAAGGTGGTGGTGAGTCTCCCTGTGATAACCCGTACGAAAGACTGATATGTGGCCGCAAGAGAACCGTAACAACCAAAATGTGCCGGAAGATGGAGTAAGCTTTAAATTAGTATAGGAAGGTTATAAGAGGTTTTATTAAAGAAGATATGGCCTAAGGATGAAGGCCTGTTGATGAGAGTTACATATGTTCAACACTACTTGCTCGATTTAGCCCAATCAAAGGCTTGCAACTGGTTAAGATGTATCCATCTCCATTGGTTAGGATTCTTAAGTTTTGAAAACATTATGGGATCTTAAATATAATGAATATTGATTAGGAATGAATGTTTAACCTAGATGTATCCATCTCCATTCAAAGCATATGCATGAATTTTTGAGTCAAACCTCTTACAGTTGGCGAAGGCTAAATTAAAGCATCATAATATGACTTAGAGAATCTAATTAGACGAGTACATTTAGGACTGTAAATGGATATTTTATTTTGGTTGATAAAAATTTAAAATGGATGTTTCGGTTTATCGGTTAATCGAGAAAACACAACAAAAGTTGAATTGTGGCCAAACAAGATAACCTGCTTGGCGTGATTCAACTTCCAGGTATCCTTCTTCACATGCATGTCCTGATTCACGTTCTTTCATGTGACAGCCACCTCTTTTCCTGCTTCATCTGCATCTGATCAGTTGTTACTCGGACGCCGACATTTGTCGTAATCTGAGGTAAGCTTGGTGGTTTCTCTCTTGGATCAGATCCGGCCCCCTTCTACTTTATATAGTGAAGCCATTAGTCATTATTTTTTCATAGAAAACACAAAACCAAATAGTAAAGAATAGTTAGATGACATCTTGCTTTAGAGGCCTTCGGATAGAAGCTCCTGAGCAACTTAGGTCCGAAAAGTGTTCATATGTTTTTTTTAAGTTTAGCTCTCTTTTCCGACTTAGTTTTCTGTTGAGAATCCAAATTTTAGGTTAGTTCCTATTTATGGTCGGAACACTCTAGACCCAATGTTTTGTCTATGAGACGCAAAAATCAGATGGGATCATATATGTCATTTTCTTGTTCTAAAAGTAAAAGGTGAGTCTCGGTTATGCTTGTTGCTTTACTAAAAAGAAAGTATGAAATGTTATTATTATTTTTCTTGGTATGGTAAGATATGAATGTTATATAAAAGCATTGCATCATGAAAGCATGCCATATTTGTTCACTTAAAAAACCTAGTGGTTATTTAAGTGAACAAATATGGAATGCTTTTCATGATGCAATGCTGTAATAATTGTTTGATTGGTGATAATGAAATTTATTGGTGTGATTGATATGAATGATTGCTTGTTGGCCATTTCGCCTAGATGATTATATGATTAAAGATTATGACATGCACACGTATTCCTTAGAAAATATATACTACTATTACTATGCATTATTGAGAGCTGTGTGGGAATTTTTGTTAAGGCCATTTGATAACCCATTGGTATGGAAGCACGGAGGGACGAGATTACATCCTAGGGTCTTGCGGGCGTACGACAATGTGCGATCTGAGCAAACTGAAAATGTGCGATCTGAGCAAACTGGTTTTTAGAGGCAGCATGATATGTATGTGACCATCGGTTATTATCCTTTGTGGCTATAATCTGTTTGGGTGCATGGTGGTGAATGGGGCCGCATGATGATGTGGTTGTCCGGACGTGCTGATTTTTAGAGGCATCTGAATATTTGTGTATCCATCGGTTATTTAACCTTTATGGAAATGATTTGTTTGGGTGCATGGACTTAATGAGATGGCAATGTCAAATGGGTCTGAAAAGGCCTTAAGGTGGAAATGAAGGAAGTAAAGTATATGCATGTAGTATATATAAGTATGCATTAGAATCATGGTCGTTGCATAGTCGATGATGATGTCTTGCATGATGATTGCTATTTTGGGGGTCTTGGGAACTGATTACGCGAGTAGTGGGAAGCTGAATTCAGTGAGCAAACTAGTTGCTCATGACTCTAATTTTTTTGGCAGGTACCCATTAGTGAGAAACTATAAGGGCTGAGGGAGCTTAGGGAAGCTGGTGTAGATGTTGTAGCATTTTGAAAATTCAAGTATGTATATAGTATGTATGGTAATGTTTTTAGTGTTGAGTTTCAAGTGGGATCTATCTCCATCTTCGGTTACATGTGAAACCTAAGTATTATATGAATAAATCGTTTTCTAAATATGGGAACATAAATTCGCACTATCGGTTTTCGTAAATGGAGGAAAGCCAAGAATTTCGAATTTCCCCGAGGATCTGGATTCCCTTCATAAATACACTAATATGAAAAACAGAAAGATAACAAAATATCGCAAGAGATTTCACAGAGGCGTTTTGTTGATTAATATGACGAGTAGTTTAGGGAGTTTCACTAAAGCAGTAAAACGTTCTGAGTATGGAACTCGCTAGTCTAGCCATTGAAGTCCTAAGTTCTCCTAAAGCTAACATAGAATTCCTAATGTCTAGTTTTTGGATCCCTGCCGTCAGAGCTCGTGGTCGTGTATATATAATCTCTCAAAGTCGGCCATTTTCCCTTATTCTCTCGAGATTCTAGTATATCTTCTTCTCGCATATTATCCTATCCTCTCATCCTTCATGTTTATCTCGGAAAGTTTACATTTAACCCTTTTCCCATTTTCTTCATGGCTACGAGTAAACAGTCATTGCAATTTGGGTGTGTTCTCATTTCAAACCGTATGTGGGCTTTCATCATGTTTTAGGCAGTTTCAGGTCGTTTTATGACATGTGTTTTTACGATTATTCCTGGAGAAATCGTCATTTGTCCGATGTTCATTTTATTTGTCGTTGGTCATTACGAACTGAACTGGATAAACTGATTTAGTCGAGGATGCATTGGTGTTAAGTTAACCTATATCGTTTTGACGTTGGACTTGAACTTTTACTAGAAAATACATATCACTTGTTTTCTTCGTAAAACCTCAACGGAAACTCCGTTTGAGACGAAACAAAAGAATTTTGGTCGAGATTCAAAGGAGAACATGATCAAAATCTTATGGGGGCGATGAGACACTCTGTGGCGATGAGGAAGAGCTCTGTGTGGTGATGAGAGTGTGGCGATGGAAGCTTGAGTGTGGCGATGAGAGATCTCTGTAGCGATGAGATAGCTTTGTGTGACAATGAAAGAGATGTGTGGCAATGAGAGAGCTCTGTGTGGTGATGAGAGAGGCTGTGGGGGTGATCATGGAGGTTATGTGTGGCGATGTTAGAGGCTGTGGGGCGATGAGAGAGCTGTTGGGTGATGAGAGCCATGTGGGGTGATAATAGAAGCTGTATGTGGTGATGAGATAGCTGTATGGCGATCAAAGAGGTTGTGTGTGGCGATGAGAGCCATGTGGGGCAATGAGAGCCATGTGGGGCGATGAGAGAAGCTGAATGTGGTGATGAGAGAGCTGGGTAGCGATCAGAGCTTCTGTTTGGCGATGAGAGATAGGGCGATTAGAGAGCTGAGGGGGCGATCAGAGAGGTTGTGTGTGGCGATGAGAGAGGCTGTGGGTCGATGAGATATATGTGGGGGAGATGAGAGACCATTGGGGTGATGATAGTAGCTGTGTGTTGCGATGAGAGAGATGTGTGGCAATCAGAGAGGTGTGTGTGGGAATGAGAGCCATGTGAGGTGATGAGGGAAGCTGTGTGTGATGATCAGAGAGCTGTGTGGCGATGAGGGATGCTATGGGGCGATGAAAGAGCTGTGGGCGATCAGAGAGGTTGTGTGTGGCGATGAGAGAGCTGTGGGGTGACGAGAAGCCAGTGGGAGTGATGATAGAAGTTGTGTGTGTCGATGAGAGAGCTGTGTAACAATCAGAGAGGTTGTGTGTGGTGGTGAGAGAAGCTGTGTGTGGCGATGAGAGAGCTGTCGGGTGATCAGAGCTTCTGTTTGCCAATGAGAGATGCTGTGGGACGATGAGTGAGGCTGTGGGGGGGGGGAGGGGGGGGGGGCTATGCGAGAAGCTGTATGTGGTGCTGAGAGCCTTGTATTCTCTTCTCCCTTGTCCCTTCATATATCATTAACCGTTCGTACACTTTCGTAGTTTTGAAACTTATTCTTTAAGCGTTTTCTATGGAAATTTCCAAAGTGTATTTTCTTGTAAAGTAGTTTTATACATGTTTCTTAAGAAATAACTTTCTCGGTAGTTGTCGGTATGACTTTAAAGCAATTTTGGACGTTGATTTCGAGATTACTGATTTTGACCCCAACAATTAGCTGATATACCATGGAATTTACCACTTTTAGACCATGCTATAGGTCCTTTTTAGAGTTTTTATATGTGTTTGGAGTCTTTTTAGAGTGTTTTCAGGTTTAGGTACGTTTTGGAGAACTTTGGTGATTCTGAGAGTTTTATGAGATGCAGAGCTGCGCAGATGCGTCAGAAGTCCAGAGCCTTCCATGGTGAGATTGAGCTCATATTGTGAGACAAGATAGAGTTTTGAGTTAGCTTTCCAATGCCACCGGTTTGATGTTAAGCTGACAGTTAGATCTAAAGTTAGGTCTGTTTTACATAATTGTGGTACGTATCCGCACGAGAGAAAGCAGTCACGAATCAACTAGTGTCGATCGACACCACTCCTTTGGCGTCGAACGACACTCCTCCATAACATTACCTGACGACAAATTACAGGATTGCTCCTGACGTGTTTTTGACCTATATTATGTTTTGTTAAGCCATTGTTGATGGCTACGCTTTATACTATTCTAGATAGAGAGCTTAGGATTGGATGGAGAGATCTGAACACCTTGAGAGAGAAGATCTTGAACTCCCTTTGTTTCTTTACTCTATTCTTTTACCTATCTATTGCAGTTTATTTAGACTCTTATTATGTGTTTCGTTATTATGATTGAGTAATCTAATTGTTAGATTTAGGGTTTTCCAAAGGTCATTTATTGGTTGCTAAATTTGTATTCTTACTAGAGAAATCAATTACGTCTTCACCTAGTTGTTCTTACTAGTAAGCTTAGGATTGATAAACCTTGAACTTAGATCCTAGGATTGATTGGCTCAAGCGATAGCTTGGTAGTTCCCTGAACGAACCTTTGATGATCTAATTAGCTAGGCACATACGGGAGTTGGTCTAGGTGGTTAGAGAAGATATCAAACCTATTTGCTAAAGCTTGTTTAGAAGTAGTATCGATTGACACTACACAAGAAGTGTCGATTAACACTCCCCAAGGATTAACATATGATAGTAGAATCCATAGGTGTAAACATCACTTAATCATTACATACGAAAGTTGAACGATTATAACTTAAGTTTGAGTTCGAGAACATGTCCTTTAATAATTCCCTAATAACTTATTTAGTTTGCAATCCCATAGTATTTGAGAGTTCACCTAAGTCTAGCTTTCCCCTCATCTTGATAACTTAAAAACAACTTCTATTAATTTATTGCTTTATATTACTACTTTCGAGCTTTATTTCAAAAATTATAAATCTATTGTGTAATCTTAGAGTTTCTATGATTCCATCCCTAAGTACTACAGCTGAACATCTTATTTGAGAGAGTAATGCTGGTCATAGGGTAATTTGAGTGATCTCAAATTTGGTGCCGTTGCCAGGGAGTCTTTCCTATTACCATTAGATTTAGTTTAGAATATAGTCTAGATTTTTATTTCTGTTTACTAATAATTATATCTCTTCTCCTGCTGAAACATGTACATTTTAGGAAGAACATGAACTCTGGATGAATAGGATTGATTTACGGATTACTAGCCTCTCCTATCGACAACGCGCTATCTTCAGCGATCGATACCATTCCACCAGAAGCAGGTAAGTCTACGCTTACTACTTTAAATAATTATAAGGAAGTATTCCTAGGAGATCTAGAGGGTCGAACGCGCAACGCAAAAGACCAAGTCATTAATGAACAAAGGGCTGAAATCCCTGTTGGAATAGCTGATGTTTTGAATGATGGGTTGGAGCTTCGGCAGAATGCTTGGAGAGGAAGCTCGAACCTCTCGTATGATTGAGGCAACCTTGGTGTGTTTGGTTAATCGTTGCCTGTTTATACGACTGGTTCTTTTTTTATCCTGAAGGACAAGTCCCCTCAGTTCTTTGAATCGTAAAGTTGAGATGATGACTTTGATCGGGCCAAAATGAGGACTAAGATTGACTCATTCTTGGAACGGAGTGTCACAAAGATGGGCCGAAGATGGGTTGCGTGAGATTTTCGAGTCGTTTTATCCTCTGACTCACGTAAACTCTCGCCATCCGGCAAGTAAACCATTCGGAGCCGGTCTACTCGCCGTTTGGGGAGTGGACCAATTGGTCTACTCGCAAACGGCGAGTAAACCGTTCAAGACTGGTCTACTCGCCGTTTACGGAGTAGACCAATTGGTCTACTCGCCAAACAGTGAGTAGACCGTTCAAGATTGGTCTACTCGCCGTTTGGGGAGTAGACCAATTGATCTACTCGCCAAACGGTGAGTAGACAGTTCAAGATTGGTCTACTCGCCGTTTGGGGAGTAGACCAATTGGTGTACTCGCCAAACGGCGAGTAGAACGTTCGAGATTGGTCTACTCTCCGTTTGGGGAGTAGACCGTTCAAGAATGGTTTGTTCCCCAAATGGCGAGTAGACGTTTTGGGCCGGTCTACTAACTGTTTGGCAAGTAGACTGCTCGGGATCGGTTTACTCGTCTCTCGGCGAGTAGACTGTTTTGTTTGATTCCGAGTTTATGTTTTTGAGAACGTCTCGAGAGACTTTCGTATAGAGATTCGATTTTAGCCGTTGATTTTGAGATGATCGTTTTTGACACCAACAGTTAGCCCCCCAGCTCGCAAGTTTCGTGTGTTATTCTTGCGGGCGAGTAGTGGTGTTAATTGGAATACGCCGTTAGAATCAAATCTTTTCAAAAGATTATTTTTCAGAAAAAAGAAAAGTTTCTTTTTTAGATCTTCTATAATTATTGGACCCTCACCCTTCATTCTCTCCACATCCTCCCCACTTTGAAATTTTTTCTTTTTCATTCTCTCCCAAGAGTTCTCTTCCAAAGAGGTGTCGTCTTCAAACAATCTTCAAAAGAATGATGATGTTGAGATGAGCAATGCTGCTGGTGGAGTTACGCCGAATCTCCCAGTCGCCGGGGCTGTTTCGGCTCACTTTGCCGAGTTCCTGTCTTTCCAGAATAAGTTAAGCCGAGCCGAAGCTTAGAGACAGGCAAACCCTAGGCGGGTGGTGCCCTCAAGTTTCGAGGTTCCGAGGTTTCAGTCGCTGTGCATGACGCCAATCCTCCTGTAGACGCGATCGCTGCAGGGCCCTTGATGCCGGAGGTCGAGCTTCAGTCATCGAGGACGCCCACTCTCGAGAGACGGCTCAGCTCGTGTCGCGGATTGGGGAGCTTGAACGGGATCTCGGAAAGACTGCGAGTTGTCTGTTTAAGGCGAAGAATGCGAAGATGGCTAGGTCAGAAGTGTGAAAACTCAAGCGCAAGATCAAGGGTACGGAGGAATCGGCAGCCAGTGCGATTGTGGAGGCTCGAGAGGAGGTTCACAGTGAGTTCCGAGCTTTCATGGCGAAGGTCGCCAGCTCCCTCGAATCATTGGCGGTTATCCATTCCTGGGATCTGACTTTGGCTGAGATTGAGGGAGGCATGAGCGAGACCCTCTTGTTTCGGGGCGAGGTGCCCCCATCTCCGCGAGTCAAAGAAGCCAGACTTTTGGTTCACAGGGAGGAACTGGCGAGCGTTGAAGAGGACTTTAGCCTGATCCTCGAGGGATTGAAGGCGGAGTGCGCTTCTTTTCCTAGCTCGGTAGTTGGCAAAGATATGAGGCACATAGCTGAGGAGGGCAGAGACGAAGCGGTTCTGAGCCCGGAGGAGGCGAAAGGGGATGGCGAGGGAGAGGCTCCGGCCACGGAGGAAGGTTGAGGTTTTAATGTTTGATCGAGGTTAAGAATATTTTGTTGCTTATGTTTATTTCGGCTGAGTGTGGCCTATGTTTTATTTGGGACTGGCCGTTGGTGGCTTTGAGTCCCTTCCGCTTTTGCGGCTTTTGTACGAACCTTGCTTTTATAAAGGAGGTTTTTGTTTTTTAACGAGCGTGTCGTGTGGTTGAATGTAGAGGGAAGACTAGGAGTTTTAATCTCGCAATCTAACTCTTACTTGACGATCGTTCGATTCGTCGCCCGTTTCAAAAGAAGGGAAAAGTTTTCAAAAATTGCGAGGGCCGAAAATGGCTAAATCAAAAATTTTACGAAATTTTTTTTTGCGGGCGTTCGGATGCGAACAAAGAGACATGCTGTTAGGATCTCATATCTTTCGATACTTCATGCCTTGAGACGTTTGAGACCAGTGTGTTGGGTTTAGGGCAAGACCTAGGCTTACTCTTCGTTAAGGCTGTGCGATGACTAATCGGCTTTCGTCTTACCTGTTGCAATTTTAACCTGACTCCATCCCGCTTTAAAGTCCGCGATATGTTCTCGGCATATGTGACTTGTATGGTAGGAGTCGAGCATCTGTTCGAGGACAATTTTTAAGTCTCCCGAAAGTGCTGACCAAAATTTACGATTTCTTTTATAGCGCTATTACCCTATGACGGGTGTTCGAGAGCTATCTCGGTGAGATAACTTAGTTTGCTTAGGACGTAAAGATCTCGTTGTGATCAGCAACAAACTTATTTGCGGAGTTGGGGCTTTCGCGAAAGGCTTTGAGTTTTATATGGGACCTTGAATTTTATAGTCGCGAGCGGACTTCTTTTTGAGGAAGTCATATTTAGGAGATTTTTATAAGAAAAAGGGGATCCTCGGGCCTCAGCGACGTCTCGCCTTGCCGAAGGTTCGTGTTTTCTCAACCACCTCCGTGCGATGGAATTTGGCGAGAAAGTTCTTATTTTTTCGAGGCAAGTAGATGTGTTGATTTTGTCGGGAGTATACTAGTATACGTACCCTCTCCCCCCTTTTTGGCGAGAGGGGATAGCTGAGCCCCCCTTGCAGCGAATTGTCTACGTACCCTTCTCAGGGATCAAGCCGTCTTGTAGTTCAGTTGACCAATTGGTCTACTCGCCGATTGGGGAGTAGACCAATTGGTATACTTGCCAAACGGCGAGTAGACCGTTCAAGATTGGTTTACTCGCCGTTTGGGGGGGGGTATATCGTTTAAGATTGGTCTACTCGCCATTTGGGGAGTAGACCAATTGGTCTACTCACCAAACGTTGAGTAGACCGTTCGAGATTGGTCTACTCGCCGTTTGGCGAGTAGACCGTTCGAGATTGGTCTACTCGCCGTTAGGGGAGTAGACCTTTCAATATTAGTCTACTTGCAATGTGGCGAGTAGACCAATTTGTCAACTCCCCAAACGGCGAGTAGACGTTTCGGGCCAGTCTACACGCCGGTTGGCGAGTATACCGCTCTGGATCGGTTTACTCGTCTCTCGGCGAGTAGACCGTTTTTTCGATTCCGAGTTTATGTTTTTGAGAACGTGTCGAAAGACTTTCGTATAGAGATTCGATTTTAGCCGTTGATTTCGAGATGACCATTTTTGACCCCAACAATTATCATGTAGAAACCTCCTATCCCCCTCAGACCAGTGGACGTTTCCAACCGTCAGATCAAGAAAATTCTGGTGAAGATAGTAGGAAAGACAAGGAAAGATTGGCCTGCAAAGATGGATGATGCACTTTGGGCTTACATAACTGCATTTAAAATGCCACTCAGAACTACATCATATCACCTGCTTTATGGGAAAGCATGTCACCTTCCAGTAGAGTGGAACACAAGGCATCATGGGCCGTAAAGATGTTAATTTTCGACATCAAGCCTTTTAGGGAAAGGAGATTGATACAGCTGAATGAGTTAGATGAAACCAAACATCGTGCTTATCAGAACTTAAAAACTGTACAAGGAAAGAACAAAAGCTTATCACGATAAGAAGATCAACTCTAGACATTTTGAACCGAATGGCCAGGTGCTTTTGTACAACTCTTGTTTGACAATATTCCCTAGAAAATTTCATTCAGCTGGTCAGATCCCTTTACTGTTAAAGAAGTCAGACCTTATGTAACCATCAGACCCTATGTAACCATCATGCTAATCAACTCTAAGGGAGAAGATTTCATGGTGAATGGACAGGGAGCTAAGAACTATTGGGTGCAGGCAGAGATACCGGACAAGAAAATTACACGTCTAGGATTGCCAACTACCGATTGATCTAGTATGACAATCGAGCTAAACTACATAAAACAAGCGCTGAGTGGGAGGAAACCCACTGATTAGGTAATTTCTTATTAATAAAAAGACGACTCTGCATATGGCATCGACTGACACTAGTCCGATGCATCTCTTTAATGCTGTTACATTGAAAATTTGAAGGGAACTCAACCCGAATCTGGAAAAAGGTATTGCCATAGATGAATTCGTAGAGTTTGAAGATGTTGAGAGTGATGATTCACAACCAATATCACTCTACTCTCCTAAATGTCGTTCGAAGTTTCCAGAAACTGAAAAATCAAACCAAGCTGATGAGTTAGAAGAACTGCAACCCAATCTCGATGATAAAGATGTGGAGTCAGAGATTGATGAGAGTGTTGACTGACAGCGTACCATCAGTGTCGATCGACATCCGATCCTTCAAAAACCAATACCATCTAAATATTCCTAACCAGTAGTAGCAAGGTTGTACAGATCCAATCTTCCATTTTCTACCCACAATCAGATGAAAGCAAAGAGAGAACTGGAAAATGCAATATTAAAGAAAACTTTCGACAAAATTTTGTTGAGATGCCACCCAGTGTCTTCCTTAAAGTTTCACCTTCATTCAAGAAGTACGTAAAGGACATGATGACACAAGGATTTCAAACCAACAAACAGAGTGTGATGATGGTTTCCGAGCATGTAAGTGCTATGATTCATAGAGAAACCCCAATTATGTATCCACAATGAGCAATTTTAGAGGTCCATATGCGATCTAGGCTCTAGTGTGAATCTAATACCGTATTATGTTGCAGTTTCTCTTGGGTTTACTCAATTCAGGCTGACATGTGTGTGTTTTGTTGTTCTAGCAGGGTATGAAACAATTAACTATCTAATTAACCCTAGTCTTAACACATAAATATTACTCTAGCCAAAAGAGATCATGTGTAGTACTTAGAGATGGAAGCCACATATAGCAATGACACACAATATATTTCTTATTTCTAAAAATTAAGCTAGGTGAATATATATATTGGTGGTAAACAATCAGTTAAGGAAATATTCATTATCAGGAAGTAGAGTTGCAATATGGAAATATGCTAATAATGCAAATATGGAAATATTCTAATAATGCAAATATGCAAATATTCTAATAAACTATTTTGATGAAAATGTAAATATGCCAGAAATAGGGTGTCAAGCCTAATAAATTTTAGTGGATAGGAAGCACAAATATGTAAATATACTAGAACTCAAATATTAACTATTCTGACCCTTTTAACTCCAACTCTCGTATGCGAGCAAAAGGAAAAATCATCGATCGACGACTATGGCCTGATGTCGATCGACGGTGAAATCATAAGGAAGTGTGAATGAGGTTTGATAAGTCCACCAGACTTATTAGACTAGCTCTCGCATGTGCCTAATAACCTAGTTCAATAGAGTCTATTCTGGCACAGAACCTCTCGTAGTCTTCCATGTCCTACTTTCGAGATCCTAGTTAGCTACTCTAGAATGCAAGCATTAAGCAAAACTCAATTGATGGATATTAACTTAACTAGAAATCTTACTTTTGGGCTAATCCATGATTGCTATCATTCAACTCTAAATCTAGTTGATGAACTACGACATAATCAAAGAAAGAATAATAATCTGAATATAATGCATATATAAAATACAGTGGTTCAAATACAAATCTACCTAAGGAGTTATTAATCTTCTCTCATAAAAATCTAAAACTAGAAAGCTATGTGGGTTGTGTCAAGCCTTGCCTATGCTTGTATTTTCACTTGCACACCCCCTTTGCTCTCAATACATGAGCATAAATATAAAAACCCTAAAATCTAGGTCAAAAATTGTCCAGGGCCTTCTTGTTTTCTGTCTTCTAAACTTGGGCTTTTCAGTCGGCTCTCTGCGAGTTGGTCGTTGATCGATGGCAAGTGTGCAGCATCGATCGACCTTGGTCTTTCATCATCGGTCGATCCCATGGTTGTGTCGTCGATCGACGACATGTTTGCACTTCGACTCCTTAGATAGTCAGCTACGGATTCTTGTCCTCTAAATGCTCCAAAAGCTCCAAGTATCTCCATTTATTTCCAAAACTTCATTGGACCTGTAAATAATCTAAAACATATCCTATACACACATAATAGACCCTAAATAGAGCTTAGAAAAGGCCTATAACTGGTAACAAATAGGCTATATCAACTCCCCCAAACTTAACCTTTTGTTTGTCCTCAAGCAAACTAAGCCTGTGAAAGAGATTTTGAAAAGAGGAGACTCACATAATGACTAAGTATAACTGTCACCTTACTTTGTTGCAACCACATCCTATCAAGTCAGTCATAGAGAAACTTTATATACCCTATCCTAGTATAATAACCAAATCCACTCTACCAACAACTTAGCAAATACTATTGTTGCTCACCCCTCTATTGATTTCATTTCTTTGCATAAAATTAAAGTGTATGCTTTACCTTGGGAGTATCGATCAAAGGACACATGAACTCTACCTCTGCAAGTATCTGAACAACTAGGCACAAAGTCTTCTCTGATTCATTTCTTCCTCCTTTTCTCTCTGAATCTTTTTAGATCTCAAACTTAATGGAAAATGATGATGTTACAGTCCATCTTGCCATCTCATTTTTCAATTTTCCTCTTCTTTTTCTTTTCTTTTCTTTTTCTCTTTTTTTCTTTTGCTTTTTGGACAAAGTTGTAGGCGAATAGTGGGGTCATCGGTAATGTACCTACCCCTCGATTCCGACAATGTGTGATCGTTCCTCCGAATTAGAATAATGGGGTCATAGGTAATGTACTTACCCCTCTGCATCTCGGGAAGTCATCTCAATCTTTTACGCTATTAGGTAGATGCTGAGGAGAAAGAAAGAAGGGAACCAAAGGTGCAATGACTTGTACCTACAGACTTGCAGAAGGAATCCGATCTAGTGTATACCAAGCCCCAAAGGAAGCAAATAATATAAGGATTAGTGTTGGAAATCAACCTCGGTTCCTTCAAACTTTCTAAGCAAGTGTGATATAGTGGCAGGATGATCCACTTTGGTATCTCTAGTAATCTCCGCAACAACCTTCTAAAAATGGTGCTAAAGTGTGGTTAGTCAATAATAAATCTTGATCATAGTCCCCTTCTTGACTCAATAAAACTTTTTGAAAAACTTATATATATATATAATAAATAAATATCAAAACAAATCAACTAGTATTAGCGAACCTCCCCCAGACTTAAATTACACTATCCTTAGTGTAATCGTTCCGGATTGGTTAGGGAAATTAAATCATAAGTAAATAGTGTAAGTAGAAAACTCGATACCAGACTCTATAAAATAATATCGATCGATGGTAGGCGTGTATGGTCGATCGATGGTCGCGATCCAATGTCGAATGATGGTGCCTCTTTGGTGTTGATTGATGGTGACTCAAACAGTCAATAAAACCAAGTAAAACTCAAAATAAATAGTAGTATAAGTAAAAAAAGAAATAAAAGCTTACTAAACGGTGGGTTGCCTCCCACTCAGCGCTTGGTTATAGTCTTAAGCTCGACGCTGTGAACTCTCTGACTAGTATGAAATTGGATTAACATTTGGAAAATAAGTGTCTACATCTTCTTTGCTCTTCTGGAACCATGTACTAACGAAACTCCTTATTTCCTCATCTCCTCTGGTTTTCTCATTCCTTGTAGCCGCACTGGCAAACTCCATTGAATGCATTCCTTCTTGTAGTTTCTCAATACTGCGCTGTAGCATTCTAAATCTGGCAGTTGTAGTCTCTAATAAATCCTCCAATTGCTGAGAAATATCTTCCTTCATCAGGCTTTGAATAAAAACAATCTCATCGAACCTATCTTCTAATTCTATTTCTGCTGCCATCTTCTGTCCGTAATCTTCAGCGTCGATCGATGGCCTGATGTTGCCGTCGACGATGGCCTGATGTTGCCGTCGATCGATGCTAGTCCGTCTGCCCCATTCGCATGCTGTTTCTGAACAGTATCCAAATCTTGCTTCATCTCATCCATGCGGGCAGTCAAATTGGTGAGGCAGTTGTTATAGGATAGTAGACATCATCCAACCTCTTCTAGAAATCATCCAGTGACATCTCTTGAGCTCTGAAGATCTCATGCACAAAATCATCAATTTTTTCTCTGCTGTATGTTTGTTGATCCTTCCTAGACATAGCGATCTTTGCTGCATGATCTGGTAAACATATGTAGCTCTGCTCAAACAAATTAACTCTCTCTAGAACTGCTCTGATATCTTCAGCTTGCACATTCACTACCCTTCCATCTGTAGCTCGTACATTACCATATTCATCTCTGTAGATGCCATACTCATCTTTCTTTTCCCAGCGGAAAAGTTTCTTGCTCTCAGTTTCAAAAGCTCTCGTACCTTGCTTCAAACGCCAGTCGATCGATGACCTGATGTTCCTATTGATCGATGGTGGCTTGAAAGTGTATGGAATATTACGGATCAGATCGTTCTTTTTCTCCTCAATGTCGATCGATGTTGTATGATGTGCGTCGACCGATGGCTGATTCTTCTGTCCAAATATATTACCAAATCCATTAGCCATAATAAGGGCATCTGCTACATCCTTCGTAGACAAATGTAGGATTCTCCCATGAAGAGCCCGTGCACATCCCTCTGGGTCTCTGAAAATTCCGAACTCATCTGAATTGAGATTACCAATATCTATCTCTTCTGCTCCATGTTCATGCTCTGGTCCGTGTCTGATGTCGTTCGATGGCCATTAGTAGCCTGTGATCGATGCTTGATTATCCACTCTCGCGTTCATCACCAATCCAGCGTCTTCTGATGCCAGGCCGCGATATTCAATCTGCTCTTCCTCTCTCTAATCTTCATCGTATCCTTCGCATACTAGAAGTGTGTCGATTGATGGTGTATGGTGACCGTTGATCGATGCTCAATAACCAGATTGTTGTGCGAAAAGGTTTCTAGCTCCATTAGCCATGGCAAGAATTTCTGCAATATCTTCCCTCGTGACATTTAGTAGTCTGCCACCCATAGCTCTTGCGTGACCATCTGGATCTCTCATGATACCGAATTTAGCTGGTTGTAGATAACCATATTCCTTCTCGCGTTATGCAGATCCTTTCGATGCTGCTTCTTGGTCAGTATCGGTCGATGGCATAGGGTTACCGTCGATCGATGTCGATTTCCCGAGTCGATGGGAAATATGAAAAACACCAGCCTCTTCCATAGCCATACAATGGTACTCGATCATCTCTTCTTCTCTGTATTCCTCGTTGTACTCAGGGTAGGCTGTGTTGTAGTCACCATCTGTGTGGTAGTCGTTGATTAGTTCTGGAGTGTTAGTGTCGATCAATAACAAAGGGTGGGTGTCGACCGATTGCTGAACTGCAAGGGTGTCGATCGATTGTCTGGGCTGGGTATCGATCGATGCTCAATCTTTGACTCTTCATTGAAGTCATAATCACAGAAGCATGTGGCCACAAGTTCTACATCATCACACAATTCAATCAGAGTAGCTTTGTTCTTATTCTTGACAGGTTCATAGAAAATCTTTTGATCAATTAGAGATAGATATAACCTGTTTAATTTCATATCACAGATATCTCCCACAGTAGCCATGAATGCTCTCCCAAGTAGTAGTGAAGAGTTCCAATCTATCCTGATGTCCATCACGTGGAAGTCTACCCAGACTAGGGTGTTGTTAATTCTTCACTGGAACATCTTTTACCATCCCTCTTGAGTTCACTTTTAAGCAGTCTACAAATGTGAAGGAATCATTGGAGGGTTCCACTTTCAGGTTCAGATCCTCTGCCATAGTTTTTGGCATAATGCTCACTGATGATCTAGTATCACAGAGGGAATTGGGGGTATTTGTTGCCCTTGATAAAGCATGGAATCACAAACTTCCTAGGATCACTTTTCTTCTTCAGACATGTCCTTTGTTTCATATTTTCTCTAAGATTGTTGAACATGACCTCTATATCATCGTCTTTACCCTTGTTTAACTGAAAACATCAACAGTCTGTGAGTATAATAAGCTTCCTCAAAAGGAGTATCAAAAAGAATTTTGAAAACTCTTTTGGTAAAGTTGTCCATCTCTTTTTCATTGGCTTCTCTGCGTAGAAGTTTTGAGATCTTTTGCTTCCTCCTGGAGTGTCCCTCGTCTTCTATATCAAGATCCATACTTTCAAATGTGTCAGTATTCTGTTCTGAAGCCGTTCTGGTTGGACGCACAATAAATTTGCAGCGATGCTTGGTAGTCGAACCGGCTTTCTAATCTGTCGATTCATGCTCAGGTCGCATTGTCGATCGATTCCTCTATCTCTATGTCGGTCAATTGTCTCGTGTAGGTGTCAATCGTTGTTTTTCGATTCACATGAAGCTACTACTGATGCTGCAGGATTCCCTGTCGATCGATGCTCGTTGCTTGGCGTTGATCAACACCAGTGCGAACTGACCGAATGACATTGAACTTTCCACAAAAAAATCTCCTTCTTAGAGCCTTTCTCTCTTCACTTCTACCCAAAAATCATCATCAATCAGTGCATTGATCTGGTGCACCTGTCCAGGTTCTATTTTCTCCTCGATCTTTTGACCTGCTACATTACGCATATGACCATCGAGGTCATGCAGGTTCCCATTCTCACCCGAGTCATTATAATAGTCGCATCTATCTGAACTCGTCTGCTTCCATCGATCGATGCGGGTACGTTGCTGTCGATCGTTACTATGTGATCAATGTCGGTCGATGCTCGAGTTCCGATGTCGGTCGATGCTGTCTGTAAAGAAGTTTTGGTCGATGCAGTGTTGGTGCTGTCGATCGATGCTTGTCATCTTTCTTTGCGGATCGTACGTTCAAGTTTATCGGGGTCAGAGAATAGTAGTTCTTGTCCTTCATTTCTCATGGTGTGTCTTTGCATGCACCTGAAAAACAAAGGAAAAGAAAGAATTTACTAACTTGAAAGTAGTAACAAACCTAGACTAAATCCTAGAAGTTAAATCTAATGCCGATCAATGCTCCCCGGCAACAACGCCAAATTTGACATGCATGTTTTTGTTGTTCTAGAAGGGTATGAATATCCTAAACAATTAACTATCAAATTAACCCTAGTATTAACACACAAATATTACTCTTGCCAAAAGAGATCATGTGTAGTACTTAGGGATCGAATCCACAGAGTGCAATGACACACAATAGATTTCTTATTTCTAAAGATAAAGCTAGATGAATATATATATTGGTGGCAAACAATCAGTTAAGAAAATATTCTTTATCAAGAAGTAGAGATGGAATATGGAAATATGCTAATATGCAAATATGGAAATATTCTAATAATGCAAATATGGAAATATTCTAATAAACTAACTTGATGCAAATGTAAATATGCTAGATCTAGGATTTCAAGCCTAATGCAATTATAGTGGCTAGGAAGCACAAATATATAAATATACTAGAACTCAAATATTAACTATTTTGACCATTTTAACTCCAACTCTAGTATGCGAGCAAAAGGAAAGGCCATCGATTGACGGCTATGGCCTGATGTCGATCTACGGTGAAATCAGAAGGAAGTGTGAACAAGAATTGATAAGTCCACCAGACTTATTAGACCAGCTCTCGCATGCGCCTAACAGCCAAGTTCAATGGAGTCTGTTCTGGCCTAGAACCTACTGTCGTAGTCGTCCATGTCCTACTTTCGAGATCCTGGTTAGCTACTCTAGGATGCAAGCATTAAGCACAACTCAAGTGATGGATATTAACTTTACTAGCAATCCTACTTTGGGCTAATCCCTGATTGTTATCATTCAACCCTAAATCTAGTTGATGACTACTTAGACATAATCAAAGAAAGAATAATAGTCTGAATATAATGCATAGATAAAATATTGGGGTTCCAATACAAATCTTCCTAAAGAGTTATGAATCTTCTCCCCTAAAAACCTTGAACTATAAAGCTTTTTAAGTTGTGTCAAGCCTTGCCTGCACTTGCACACCCCTTTTTTCTCTCAATACATAAGCATAAATATAAAATCCCAAAAACTTAGGACAAAAATTGTCTAGGGCATTCTTATCATTTATCTTCTAAACTTGGGCTTTTCAATCGTCTGTCTGAGAATTGTATGTCGATCGATGGTAGGTGTGCTGCATCGATCAACCTTGGCCTTTCATCATCGGTCGACTCAAAGGTTGTGTCGTCATTCGACAACAGTCTTGTACTTCGACTCCTCAAATAGTCAGCTACAGATTCTTCTCTTCTAAATGCTCCAAAAGCTCCAAGTATCTCCATATATCTCCAAAATGTTCATGGACCTGTAAATAATCTAAAACATATCATAGAAAACATAATAAACCTTAAATAGAGCCTATAACATGGCCTAAAACTGGTAATAAATAGACTATATCACAGACCCAGTAGGATCACTCTCATTCTAACTGATAGATCTGTTAGGATTCCCAAAGGTGTCCTTGAAGACGTGCCCCTAGGATACATGAATGCCACATACCTACAAACTTTGTAGTGCTAAAATATGGAAAAAGACCTCATGATCACCTTATCTTGGGAAGATCAATCTTAGCCACAGCCGGCGCGATCATTGACCTTAGGGAGTGACGTATATGTCTGAAGATTGGAGATTTACCGATGATTTTTTTACATGGAAAAACTTGTTAAGAAACCTTTGATCGAAGGCCAAACTTTCTTAGTAGACCATCTCTCCGAGCTACCTGATGAATCATTAATAGGTATGTGTTCTGACCATCCTTTAGAAAGAGCTCTCACAACTCTTGAAGGGGACATTTTCGGTATGGACGATAGATCTTATGAGTATGCTAGACTGATGGATGGTAGTGAAGAGGTAATGCACATTGATGTGAAGGAGGAAATCGAAGGTTAACCAAGTGTCGATTTTGTAGCAGCAACGATCGACACCCACTTGCATCGAACAACTCGAGTTCAGTAAAAGCTCTGAAAATTGAACTTAAACAACTTCCAGCTGGATTTAAATATCCATTCATTTGCGATAACTCATATCCTATTATTGTTAATGATAACCTGAGTAGTGGATAAATAACTCTACTACTAAACAAGTTGCGTAAGTATCGAAAAGCTCTTGGGTATTCTCTCGAAAACATCCCAGGTATCTCGCCGAATTTATGCATGCATAGGATACACCTGGAAGATGAGTCGAAGTCATCTATTGAACATCAAAGGAGACAGAATCCGAATCTAAAACATGTGGGAAAGAAAGAGAGTATGAAACTTCTGGGTTAGTCTGGTATATGTGGGTTAGCGAGAATTATCTATCTAATTTCGGATAGCAATTGGGTTAGTCTGGTACATGTGGATCCTAAGAAAGAGGGGTTGTAGTTGCAAAGAATGATAAATATGAGCTAATCCCTATGAGGACTGTTACTGGGCGCATGATGTGCATAGATTACAGGAATCTGAAACCATCTACAAGAAAGGATCACTTTCCACTACCCTTCATAGATCGTATGTTAGAATGCCTGGCGAACCACCAGTATTACTGCTTAATTGATGGGTATTGAGGGTATTTTTTTCAAATTCCTATCATCTATAAGATCAATGAAAGACCACCTTCACTTGTACATATGGTACATTTTCATATCGCAGGATGCTCTTTGGAATTTGAAATGCTCATGTTACCTTCCAGAGATGTATGATGTCTATCTTCATAGATATGATCGAAGATTTCATGGAAGTCTTTATGGATGATTTCTCGGTGTATGGATCAGATTATACGTCATGCCCCAACAACTTGTGCAAGGTATTAGGCAGATGTGAGGAAAAGAATTTAGTTATGAATCGGGAGAAGTCCCATTTTATGGTTAATGATGGGATTGTTCTAGGACACAAGGTATCATCATCCGTATCGAGGTGGTCAGAGCTAAAATAGAGGTGTGATGACAGGTTTTCCAACACCCACCAATGTATTCTGGATTCTACAGGAGATTCATAAAATATTTTAGCAAAATAGGCAGACCCTTCACATCTCTGTTTTACAAAGTCAAATTCGACTTCACTCCTGAGTGCCTAAAAGATTTTGAAGAGATCAAGACAGCTCTAGTGACTGCTCCCATTTTGAAAGCTCCAGATCGAAGTTTACCTTTAAAAATAATGTGCGACGCGAGCGACTTTTCTGTAGGCGCAATACTTGGGCAGAAAATTGACTAGAAGCTACATGATGTCTACTATTCTAGTAGGACGCTCGACGATGTGCAAAAAAATTGTGCGACAACAAAAAAGAAGTTACTAGCTGTCGTATTCGATTTTGAAAACTTTCGACCTTGCCTAGTTGGTTCTAAAGTAGTTGTCTACACTGATCATGCTGCCATAAGGTACTTGATGCAGAAGAAAGATGCGAAACCAAAGCTTTTAAAATGGATCCTGCTTTTGCAAGAATTTTACATAGAGATCAAAGAATAAGGGAGTAAAAAATGGAGTTGCTGACCATCTATCGCGTATCAGAATTGAAGATGACGTTTCCAAAGATGATTTCCTACCTACTGCGAATGTCTACAATATGGAGTCAATGTTTATGGGTAATGTGCATATGGTATATGAGGGATTATCGCTCGATACCCAAAATGGATTGATCGACACCTCAGAAGAAGTGCACGCTTACCCACATAAATAAGTGACAATCAAAATAGATATCAATGTCACTCATCACCTTACGAAAACCGATATGGGTTCTGTCGGTGGTAGAAGTTCAAGTCGGGGGTGTGTGCGTTGACCGCAACCAGTTCAAATAGACCAAGTATGCAGACATAATGAACTATCTTGGTGCTGATGTAGAGCCAGAAATATTAAAAGGATATACCAAGAATAAGTTTCTAAGAGAGATCAGAAAATATCATTGGGATGAGCCTTAACTCTATAAACATTTTTCTGACGGTATATACAAACCTTGCATTGCATAATCTGAAGCTCCAAACATCCTCTTCCATTGCCATGGATCTGTTATGCTGGGCATTTTGCAAGTTTCAAGACAATGTCTAAGATTATTCAAGAAAGCTTCTGGTGTCCTACCATGTTTTGAGATGCTCAGTCGTACATAGCACAGTGGGATCCCTGCCAGAGAAGGGGAAAAATAAGCAAAAGGCACGAAATGCAGCAGAATTTCATACTTGAAATGGAAGTGTTTGATTATTGGGGCATTGAATTTATGAGACCTTTCCCTTCTTCATTTGGAAATAAATACATCCTTGTTGCTGTTGACTATGTATGTAATTGGGTGGAAGCAATAGAAACTCCGAAAAATGATGTCGTTGTAGTCATAAAACTTTTCAAAAGCATCATTTCCCTAGATTTGGATTTCCTTGAATAGTCATAAGTGATGGCGGTTCTCACTTCATTAACAAGAGCTTTGAGAAGTTACTGAAGAAGCATGGTGTACATCATCGTGTGGCAAATTCCTATCACCTTCAGCCCTATGGACAAGTGGAAGATTCCAACCGTCAGATCAATAAAATTCTGGAGAAGACAGTAGGAACGACTGGTATGCAACACTTGATGATGAACATTGGACTTACGGAACTTCATTTAAAATGTCACTTGGAACTACACCATTTCACCAGCTTTATGGGAAAGCATTTCACCTTCCAGTGGAGTTGGAACACAATGCAGCATGGGCCATAAAGATGTTAAATTTTGACATCAAGCTTTTTAGAGAAAGGAGATTGATACAACTGAATGCAAATTAAAATAAGAAGCACTTAAATTGCATCATATGTAATTTTATTATATGTATTAAATGCACTACTTTATCGTCCAAAGTAAGTTACAAGCATGACAAACACTTTCTCAGAGTTTTGTGAGGGAAAGAAGTATGTGAGAAAAGTTGGTGGGAGGTGTGCGAACATGATTTGAGAGATACAAACACAAATGTGATCTGTTGGTGTGATGAATGTTGCATCATTGTTCATGTTGAACGTTTATTTGGTGATTATCCATTTCTGAAGCATGATCAAATTTATGATTTCTTATGGGTACAAGCTCCAAATTCATTGCAGAAGCAAAACTTCTCGACCATTATGCAACTTCTTTAATAACCGCTGTCAAAACAAAATATTTATGACATACAATATCAAATTATGTTCTTAGATATGTATTCTTAACAATCTCTCACTTTCACTATAGATATACAAAAATCTAGTGAATTTTGTTAAGGATGAATTTCATTCCTCCAAAGGGCCCATCGGATAAGAGATTTGGCCCAATAAGTTAAGGAAAATAAATCAAAAGCTCCGTCAATGACTTGGTCAGCGGCTCGTAGAAAGAAACAGCTTCGAGCCAAAACTCTACTTGTTAAATAATTTTACTCGACGCGGAGAGCAAACGAGGCCGAGCTTGGCTCGGGAACGAGCTATCCGATTACTCGGCCCATAAAGATATTTTTGGCCCATTAAGCTCGCAACGACCTAGGGTGAACTAAAGAAGTAATGAGTCTACATAAGCGGACATAAAGGGAAAGAGCAGGGGAGGAAAAAGAGCTGAGATTTAAGAACTAGAGATTAGGGTTTACATTTCCACTTCTCGGCCAACTTTTTCTCTCCAGAGTAATCTTTTGTTCTCATTTGTTAAACACTTTGTAGATCATCATTTCTACCTAATAAGACGCCTTCGAGTGAACCCACAAATCAGGTTCGGTTTCCCTTAGTCACACCGACCTAGCTCAGATCTAACAATTGCCGCCCACCATGAGGCTACCATAAAAGTAGCATCACAACTCGAATGATGAACTCTAAAGACTCTAGTACCGAATAAAATCCCGCCTCGGCCGCTGATACGCCCAAGATCATGGATACTATTCCCGGCGCACTTTGCTAAGAAGAACGGGATACAACCACAAACGAACGCCTCGATATCCTTGCCGCCGCAATCATCCCCGCTCCCGGGATCTCCAGTAATCCACCTACAGTCCGCAGGCATCTTTTTCTATAAACCCATTGACCGGTATCACCGAGCAAGCCACGCAGTACCGAACCAAGAAATACGTGACGTAGGGTGACACTCAGAAAGCTTAGATCTCGCCACGATCTGGCAGATTGCTAGACTCCAAAACTTGTTGCAAGACATCCACTCCAAAATCCACTGTGTCACTAGCTCGACGGCCGAGATCGAAAGGTTACTTGAAGCCTCCTTGTGAAACCCCTTCACCATGCGTATTACCACGTCAAGATGCGACATACAGATAAACTTCGAATCCAACCATATAGCAGCGAGTCAGATCCCATACACCACATGCGACCTTCAACATAGCCATTGCTCGAGCACATTTCTCTGACGAAGAGAAAGATGTCGGGTCCTGCTAGCTTTTCGTCGAGAGCCTCTCTGGGCCAGCCTTGACTTGGTTTTCTTGACTAACAGAAGGTTCCATTGACAATTTTCATGATTTTCAAATGGATTTATTGAAGCACTACGTCATGTTTACTCGATATGGAGCTTCCATTTCTGACCTTTGGAAAATATCCCAGTCCTTCACTGAGAGCCTCAAAGATTACATGGAGCGATTCAAGCAAGTAGTGTCAAAGGTGCATGTCACTTGACAAAACCGCCATGGAGGCCCTGCGAGACACGCCATGGATAAACTCCAAGTTCCGAAAGAACCTATACTCGCACGCGACCATCTCCCCTGCATGATGCTCTCCATCGCTTCAAAAACTTCATCATGTTGGAAGAAGAATAAAGAGCATTTTACACTATGCAGAACACGGCCAAGCAAACCACAGGGAAGTCAACGGAGACACCGCAAGAACCAAGACAGAACACATCTTACTCCAAGACATAAAATAAAAAGACTATCGTATATGCGGTGGCCGGAGATGAGCAACCAGGCACGATGGTCGTGGTCCGAGAACCGAGCTGGAACGTCTGGAAAAGAGACACTGAAGGAAAAATTATCCCTCTTGGAGAAATCGTCGATTTGTATGATGTTCATTTTCTATGTCGTTGGTCATTGCGAACTGAACTGGATAAACTTATTTAGTCAAGGATGCATTGGTGTTAAGTTAACCTGTATCATTTTGACATTTGACTTGAACTTTTACGAGAAAACACATATCACTTGTTTTCTTCGTAAAACCTCAACGGAAACTCTGTTTGAGACGAAAAAGGAATTTTGGTTGAGATTCAAAGGAGAACATGATCAAAATCCTGTGGGGGCGATGAGAAACTCTGTGGCGATGAGGAAGAGCGCTGTGTGGTAATGAGAGCCTTGTGTGGCGATGGAAGCTTGAGTGTGGCGTTGAGATATCTCTGTGGAGATGAGAGAGTTTTGTGTGACAATGAAAGAGATGTGTGGCAATGAGAGAGCTCTGTGTGGTGATGAGAGAGGTTGTGGGTTGGTCAGAGAGGTTGTGTGTTGCGATGTTAGAGGCTGTGGGGTGATGAGAGAGCTGTTGGGTGAAGAGAGCCATGTGGGGTGATGATAGAAGCTGTGTTTGGCGATGAGATAGTTGTATGGCGATCAGAGAGTTTGTGTGTGGCGATGAGAGCCATGTAGGGAGAAGAGAGAAGCTGCATGTGGTGATGAGAGAGTTGTGTCGCGATCAGAGTTTCTGTGTGGCGATGAGAGATGCTGTGGGGCGATTAGAGAGCTGTGGGTGCGATCAGAGAGGTTGTGTGTGGCGATGAGAGAGGTTGTGGGTCGATGAGATATATGTGGGGGAGATGAGATATATGTGGGGGTAATGATAGTAGCTGTGTGTTGCGATGAGAGGGATGTGTGGCAACCAGAGAGCCATGTGAGGCGATGAGGGAAGCTGTGTGTGATGATGAGAGAGTTGTGAGGCGATAAGGGAAGCTGTGTGTGATGATGAGAAAGTTGTGTGGCGATGAGGGATGCTATGGGGCAATGAGAGAGCTGTGGGGCGATTAGAGAGGTTGTGTGTGGCGATGAGAGAGGCTGTGGGACGATGAGAGAGCTGTGGGGTGACGAGAACCCGGTGGGGGTGATGATAGAAGTTGTCTGTGTCGATGAGAGAGCTGTGTAACAATCAGAGAGGTTGTGTGTGGCGGTGAGAGAAGCTGTGTGTGGCGATGGGAGATGCTGTGGGACGATGAGTGAGGCTGTGGGAGGGATGCGAGAACCTGTATGTGGTGCTGAGAGCCTTGTGTTCTCTTCTCCTTTGTCCCTTCCTATATCATTAACCGTTCGTACACTTTTATAGTTTTGAAACTTATTCTTTAAGCGTTTTCTGTGGAAATTTCCAAAGTTTATTTTCTTGTAAAGTAGTTTTATACATGTTTCTTAAGAAATAACATTCTCGGTAGTTGTCGGTATGACTTTAAAGCAATTTTGGACGTTGATTTCAAAATTACCGATTTTGACCCCAACAATTAGCTGATATACCATGTAATTTACCACTTTTAGACCATGCTACAGGTCCTTTTAGAGTTGTTTATATGTGATTGGAGTCTTTTTTGAGTGTTTTCAGGTTTATGTACGTTTTGGAGAACTTTGGTGATTTTGGGAGTTTTTTGAGATGCAGAGCTGCGCAGATGCGTCAGAAGTCCAGAGCCTTCCATGGTGAGATTGAGCTCATATTGTTAGACAAGATAGATTTTTGAGTTAGCTTTCCAATGCCACCGGTTTGATGTCAAGCTGACAGTTAGATCTAAAGTTAGGTCTGTTTTACTAAATTGTGGTACGTCTGCCGCACGAGAGAAAGCAGTCACAAATCAACTAGTGTCGATCGACACCACTCTGTTGGCGTCGAACGTGACTCCTCCATAACAGTACCTGATGAAAAATTACAGGATTTCTCCTGATGTGTTTTTGACCTATATTATGTTTTGTTAAGCCATTGTTGATGGCTATGCTTCATACTACTCTAGATAGAGAGCTTAGGATTGGATGGAGAGATCTGAACACCTTGAGAGAGAGAAGATCTTGAACTCCCTTTGTTTCTTTACTTTATTCTTTTACTTATCTATTGCAGTTTATTTAGACTCTTATTATGTGTTTCATTATTATGATTGAGTAATCCTATTGTTAGATTTAGGGTTTTCCAAAGGTCATTTATTGGTTGCTAAATTTGTATTGTTACCAGGGAAATCAATTACTTCTTCACCTAGTTGTTCTTACTAGTAAGCTTAGGATTGATAAATCTTGAACTTAGATCCTAGGATTGATTGGCTCAAGCGATAGCTTGGTCTGTTGCCTGAACGAACCTTTGATGATCTAATTAGCTAGGCACATACAAGAGTTGGTCTAGGTGGTTAGAGAAGGTATCAAACCTATTCGCTTTGCTTGTTTAGAAGTAGTATCGATTGACACTACGCAAGAAGTGTCGATTAACACACCCCGAGGTTTAAACATCAGTTAATCATTACATACGAAAGTTGAACGATTATAACTTAAGTTTTTGTTGAGAACATGTCCTTTAATAATTCCCTAATAACTTATTTAGTTTGCATTCCCATAGTACTTGAGAGTTCACCTAAGTCTAGCTTTCCCCTCATCTTGATAACTTAAAAACAACTTCTATTAATTTATTGCTTTATATTATTACTTTCGAGCTTTATTTCAAAAATTATAAATCTATTGTGTAATCTTAGAGTTTCTGTGATTCGATCCCTAAGTACTACAGCTGAACCTCTTATTTGAGAAAGTAAAGCTGGTCATAGGGTAATTTGAGTGATCTCAAATTTGGCGCCGTTGCCAGGGAGTCTTTCCTATTACCATTAGATTTAGTTTAGAATAGAGTATAGATTTTTATTTCTGTTTACTAATGATTATCTCTCTTCTCCTGCTGAAACAAGTACATTGAGGAAGAACATGAACTCTGGACGAATAGCATTGATTAACGGATTACTAGCCTCGCCGATCGACAACGCGCTAGCTTCAGCGATCGATACCAGTTCACCAGAAGCAGGTAAGTCTACGCTTACTACTTTAAATAATTATAAGGAAGTATTCATAGGAGATCTAGAGGGTCGAACGCGCAACGCAATAGACCAAGTCATTAATGAACAAAGGGCTGAAATCCCTGTTGGAATAGCTGTTGTTTTGAATGATGGGTTGGAACTTCGCAGAACGCTTGGAGATTACAACAAGCCTGCTCGGGTCTACACTAACAAGTCTGCGAACCGTCCGCCAGAAATTCAGAGGAAAGACTTTGAGCAGAAACCCAAATATTTCTCTCTAGTGGGTCAGCACCCCTTTCATGGTGTTTCTCATGAAAATCCCATGGACGATATCGAAACACTTGAAAAATTTGTGTCTAGTATCAAGGTACATGGAGTCTCTGATGACTACCTTTTCTGCAAGCTGTTTCAACATAGTCTTTTTGGGGATGCAGTTTATTGGCTTAATAGACTATCACGAGGATCTCTCACTACCTGGAATGATATCAAGACTGCATTTCTGACTGAATTCTTTGATAATGCAAGAACTGAGGAGCTGAGAGATAGAATATATACATTCTCCCAGGGTCATACTGAAGCTTTTAAGGCTTCATGGTTAAGAATCAAAGCTCACCAACGAGACTGCCCACACCATGGTTTTTCCGATATCCAACTGCTTAATATTTTCTTCAGTGGTCTCGACTGGACATACCAAGCAGCTCTGGAAGCTGCGAGTCATAGGGAACTTAAAAACCAGAAGCCCTGAAGAAGCTACAAGGCTCATTGAAAATACGGCAACTAACATCAGTACTGAGACGACTGATCGTGAGAGGAGGAAGATGGCTGAGATTTCGAATGGAGATCAGATATCTGAGGTGAAAGAAACAGATTCAGTTCATGCTCTTAGAGATTTGCTGATCAGCAAAGGAAAATGGGATTCACAAAAAGCTACGATGCAGCACCAACTCAAGAGAGCAGGCTGGAATCTATGATGGGAGAAGTTCGGAAAGGACAACAGAAGATGAATGCGAATTTCGATGTAATTGGATTCCATGTATTCTATTTAAATGAGAAGTTTGAAGCTTTGAGTGATCATGTCAAGGAGTTCGATGGCCAAGTTGCACATAACGCTGGATTTTTTAGAAGGGAAGAAGTATTCCTTCCTGAAAGGACTGAGACTAATCTGAGGCATCTTGTTAATGCTGTTACATTGAGAAGCGGAAGGGTTTAATTGCGGGGCATCAACTTTATGGGCCCTTAAATTTCTTCATTTGTAAATAAATATATCTTTGTTGCTGTTGACTATGTATCTAAGTGGGTGGAAGCAATAGCAACTACGAAAATTGATGCCGATGCAGTCATAAAACTTTTCAAAAGCATCATTTCCCTAGATTTGGAGTTGCTTGAATAATCACAAGCGTTGGCGATTCTCACTTAAGAAGCATGCTGTACATTATCATGTGGAAACTCCCTATCACCCTCAGACCAGTGGACAAGTGGACATTTCCAACCGTCAGATCAACAAAATTCTGGAGAAGATAGTAGGAAAGACAAGGAAAGATTGGCCTGCACAGCTGGATGATGCAATTTGGGCATACATAACTGCATTTAAAACGCCACTCAGAACTACATATTTCACCTGCTTTATGGGAAAGCATGTCAGCTTCCAGTGGAGTGGAACACAAGGCAGCATGGGCTGTAAAGATGTTAAATTTCGACATCAAACCTTTTAGGGAAAGGAGATTGATACAGCTGAATGAGTTAGATGAAATCAAACATTGTGCTTATCAGAACTTAATAACTTTACAAGGAAATTACAAAAGCTTATCGCGATAAGAAGATCAACTCTATACATTTTGAACCGAATGACCAGGTGCTTTTGTACAACTCTCACTTGACAATATTCCCTAGAAAATTTCATTCAGCTGGTCAGATCCCTTTACCGTTAATGAAGTCAGACCCTATGTAACTATCATGTTAATCAACTCTAAGGGAGAAGATTTCATGGTGAATGGACAGGGAGCTAAGCATTATCGGGTGCAGGCAGAGATACCAGACAAGAAAATTACACGTCTAGGATTTCCACCTACCGATTAATCTAGTATGAAAGTCGAGCTAAAATACATAAGTAAGCGCTGAGTGGGAGGAAACCCACTGATTAGGTAATTTCTTATTCATAAAAAACGCCGAGGAAGACGAGTCTGCATATGGCATCGAATGACACTAGTCCGAGGCATCTCGTTAATGCTGTTACATTGAAAAGTGGAAGGGAACTCAACCCGAATCTGGAAAAAGGTATTACCACAGATGAATTCATAGAGTTTGAAGATGTTGAGAATGATGATTCACAACCATTATCACTCTACTCTCCTAAATGTCGTTAGAAGCTTCCAGAACTGAAAAAATCAAACCAAGCTGATGAGTTAGAAGAACTGCAACCCAATCTCGATGATAAAAAAGTGGAGTCAGAGATTGATGAGAGTGTCGACTGACAGCGTACCATCAGTGTCGATCAACATCCGATCCTTCAAAACCCAGTACTATCTAAATATTCCTAACCAGTAGCAGCAAGGGTGTACAGACACAATCCTCCATTTTCTACCCACAATAAGATGAAAGCAAAGAGAGAACTGGAAAATGCAATATTAAAGAAAACTTTTGACAAAATTGTTGTTGAGATGCCACTCAGTGACTTCCTTAAAGTTTCACCTTCAGTCAAGAAGTACGTAAAGGACATGATGACACAAGGATTTCAAACCAACAAACAGAGTGTGATGATGGTTTCCGGGCAAGTAAGTGCTATGATTCATAGAGAAACCCCAATTATATGTCCAGATTCCGATAGCTTTGTTCTAGATTGCAATATCCACAATGAGCAATTTCAGAGGTCCCTATGCGATCTAGGCTCTAGTGTAAATCTAATACCTTATTATGTTGCAGTTTCTCTCGGGTTTACTCAATTCAGAATGACATGTGTGTTTTTGTTGTTCTAGTAGGGTATGAAACAATTAACTATCAAATTAACCCTAGTATTAACACATAAATATTACTGTTGCCAAACAGATCAGGTGTAGTACGTAGAGATCGAATCCAAATAGAGCAATGGCACACAATAGATTTCTTATTTCTAAAAATTAAGTTAGGTGAATATATATATATATATATATATATATATATATATATTGGTGGCAAACAATCAATTAAGGAAATATTCATTATCAGAAAGTAGAGATGCAATATGGAAATATGCTAATAATGCAAATATGGAAATGTTCTAATAATGCAAATATGAAAATATTCTAATAAACTATTTTGATGCAAATGTAAATATGCTAGATCTAGGGTTTCAAGCCTAATAAATTTTAGTGGATAGGAAGCACAAATATGTAAATATACTATAACTCAAATATTAACTATTCTGACCCTTCTAACTCCAACTCTCGTATGCGAGCAAAAGGAAAAACCATCGATCGACGACTATGGGCTGATGTCGATCGACGGTGAAATCAGAAGGAAGTGTGAATGAGATTTGATAAGTCCACCAGACTTATTAGACCAGCTCTCGTATGCTCCTAACATTCCGAGTTCAATGGATTCTATTCTGGCACAGAACCTACTCTCGTAGTCGTCCATGTCCTACTTTCGAGATTCTAGTTATTTACTCTAGAATGCAAGCATTAAGCACAACTCAATTGATAGATATTAACTTAAATAGAAATCCTACTTTTGGGCTAATCCATGATTGCTATCATTCAACTCTAAATCTAGTTGATGAACTAAGACATAATCAAAGAAAGAATAATAATATGAATATAATGCATACATAAAATATTGGGGGTTCAAATACAAATCTCCCTAAGGAGTTATGAATCTTCTCTCCTAAAAATCTAAAACTATAAAGCTATGTGGGTTGTGTCATGCCTTGCCTACGCTTGTACTTGCACTTGCACACCCCCTTTGCTCTCAATACATGAGCATAAATATAAAAAAAATCTAGGTCAAAATTATCCAGGGCATTCTTGTTTTCTGTCTTCTAAACTTGGGCTTTTCAGTCGGCTGTCTGCGACTTGGTCATTGATCGATGGCAAGTGTGCAGCATTGATCGACCTTGGTCTTTCATCATCGGTCGATCCCATGTTTGTATCGTCGATCGACGACATGTTTGCATGACGACATGTTTGCACTTCGACTCCTCAGATAGTTAGCTACGGATTCTTCTCCTCTAAATGCTCCAAAAGCTCCAAGTATCTCCATTTATCTCCAAAACGTCCTTGGACCGGTAAATAATCTAAAACATATCATATACACACATAATGGACCCTAAATAGAGCTTAGAAATGGCCTAAAACTGGTAATAAATAGGCTATACCAACTCCCCCAAACTTAACCTTTTGTTTGTCCTCAAGCAAACTAAGCATGTGAAAGAGGTTTTGAAAAAGAGGAGACTCACATAATGTCTAAGTATAACTGTCACCTTACTTTGTTACAACCACATCCTATCAAGTCAGTCACAGAGAAACTTTATATACCCTATCCTAGTATAGTAACCAAATCCAGTCTACCAACAACTTAGCAAATACTAGTCTGGCTCACCGCTCTACTGATTTCATTTGTTTGCATAAAATAAAAGTTTATGCTTTACCTTGGGAGTATTGATCAAAGGACACATGGACTCTACCTCTGCAAGTATCTGAACAACTAGGCACAAAGTGTTCTCTGATTCATTTCTTCCTTTTTTTCTCTCTGAATCTTTTTAGATCTCAAACTTAATGGAAAATGATGCTGATACAATCCATCTCGCCATCTCATTTTTCGATTTTCCTCTTGTTTTTTCTTTTATTTTTTCTGTTTTTTTTATTTTGCTTTTTGGAAAAAGTTGTAGGTGAATAGTGGGGTCATCGGTAATGTACATACCCCTCGATTCTGACAATGTGTGATCGTTCCTGCGAATTATAATAATGGGGTCATAAGTAATGTACTTACCCCTCTGCATCTCGGGAAGTCATCTCAATCTTTTAAGCTTTTAGGTAGATGCTGAGGAGAAAGAGAGAAGGAAACCAAATGTGCAATTACTTGTACCTACAGACTAAGCCCCAAAGGAAGCAAATAATATCATGATTAGTGTTGGAAATCAACTTTGGTTCCTTCAAACTTTCTAAGCAAGTGTGATATAGTGGCAGGATGATCCACTTTGCTATTTCTAGTAATCTCTGCAATAACCTTCTAAAAATGGTGCTAAAGTGTGGTTAGTCAATAATAAATCTCGATCATAGTCCCCTCCTTGACTCAATAAAACTTTATGAAAAACTTATATATATATATATAATAAAAAATATCAAAACAAATCAACTAGCATTAGCGAACCTCCCCATACTTAAATTACACTGTCCCCAGTGTAATCCGTTCCGGATTGGTTAGGGAAATTAAATCATAAGTAAATAGTGTAAGTAGAAAATTCGATACCAGACTCTATAAAATAATATCGATCGATGGTAGGCGTGTATGGTCGATCGATGGTCGCGATCCAATGTCGAATGATGGTGCCTCTTTGGTGTTGATTGATGGTGGAATCAAACAGTCAATAAAACAAAGTAAAACTCAAAAATAAATAGTAGTATAAGTAAAAAAAGAAATAAAAGCTTACTAAACGGTGGGTTGCCTCCCACTCAACGCTTGGTTATAGTCTTAAGCTCGACGCTGTGAACTCTCTGACTAGTATGAAATTGGATTAACATTTGGAAAATAAGTGTCTACATCTTCTTTGCTCTTCTGGAACCATGTACTAACGAAACTCCTTATTTCCTCATCTCCTCTGGTTTTCTCATTCCTTGTAGCCGCACTGGCAAACTCCATTGAATGCATTCCTTCTTGTAGTTTCTCAATACTGCGCTATATCATTCTAAATTTGGCAGCTGTAGTCTCTAATAAATCCTCCAATTGCTGAGAAATATCTTCCTTCATCAGGCTCTGGATAAAAACAATCTCATCGAACCCATCTTCTAATTCTATTTTTGTTGCCGTATTCTGTCCGTAATCTTCAGCGTCAATCGATGGCCTGATGTTGATGTCGATCGATGCTAGTCCGTCTGGCCCATTCGCATGTTGTTTCTGAACAATATCCAAATCTTGCTTCATCTCATCCATGCGGGCAGTCAAATTGGTGAGGCAGTTGTCTATAGGATAGTAGACATCATCCAACCTCTTCTAGAAATCATCCAGTGACATCTCTTGAGCTTTGAAGATCTCATGCACAAAATCATCAATTTCTTCTCTGTTGTATGTCTGTTGATCATTCCTAGACATAGCAATATTTGCTGCATGATCTGGTAAACATATGTAGCTCTGCTCAAACAAATTACCCCTCTCTAGAACTGCTCTGATATCTTCAGCTTGCACATTCACTACCCTTCCATCTGTAGCTCCTACATTACCATATTCATCTCTCTAGATGCCATACTCATCTTTCTTTTCCCAGCGGAAAAGTGTCTTGACCTCAGTTTCAAAAGCTCTCGTACCTTGCTTAAAACGCCAGTCAATCGATGACCTGATGTTGCTGTCGATCGATGGTGGCTTGAAAGTGTATGGAATATTACGAATCAGATCGTTCTTTTTCTCCTCAATGTCGATCGATGTTGTATGATGTGCGTCGACCGACGGCTGATTCTACTGTCCAAATATATTACCCGATCCATTAGCCATAATAAGGGCATCTGCTACATCCTCCTTAGAAAAATGTAGGGTTATCCCATGAAGAGCCCGTGCACGTCCCTCTGGGTCTCTGAAAATTCCAAACTCATCTGGTCTGAGATTACCAATATCTGTCTCTTCTGATCCATGTTCATGCTCTGGTTCGCATCTGATGTCGTTTGATGGCCATGAGTAGCATGTGATCGATTCTTGATTATCCACTCTCGCGTTCATCACCCATCCATCGTCTTCTGATGTCAGGCCTTGATATTCAATCTGCTCTTCCTCTCCGTAATCTTCATCGTATCCTTCGCATACTAGACGTGTGTCGATTGATGGTGTATGGTGACCGTTGATTGATGCTCAATAACCAGACTGTTGTGCGAAAAGGTTTCCAGCTCCATTAGCCATGGCATCTGAAATATCTTCCCTCGTGACATTTAGTAGTCTGCCATCCATAGCTCTTGCGTGACCATCTGGATCTCTCATGATACCGAATTCATCTGGTTGTAGATAACCATATTCTTTCTCGCGTTATGCAGCTACTTTGGATGCTGCTTCTTGGTCAGTATCGTTCGATGTCATAGGGTTACCGTCGATCGATGTCGATTTCCCGAGTCGATGGGAAATATGAAAAACACCAGACTCTTCCATAGCCATACAATAGTACTCGATCATCTCTTCTTCTCTGTAGTCCTCGTTGTACTCGGGGTAGGCTGTGTTGTAATCACCATCTGTGTGGTAGTCGTTGATCGGTTCTGGAGTGTTAGTGTCCATCAATAACAAAGGGTGGGTGTCGACCGATTTCTTAACTGCAATGGTGTCAATCGATTGTCTGGGTTGGGTATCGATCGATGCTCCATATTTGACTCTTCATTGAAGTCATAATCGCAGAAGCATGTGGCCACAAGTTCTGCATCATCACATAATTCAATTAGAGTAGCTTTGTTCTTATTCTTGACAGGTTCATAAAAAATATTTTGATCAATTAGAGATAGATACAACCTATTTAATTTCATATCGCAGATGGCTCCCACGGTAGCCATGAATGCTCCCCCAAGTAGTAGTGAAGAGTTCCAATCTATCCTGATGTCCATCACGTGGAAGTCTACTCGGACTAGGGTGTTGTTAATCTGCACTGGAACATCTTTTACCATCCCTCCTGAGTTCACTTTTAAGCAGTCCAAAAATGTGAAGGAATCATTGGAGGGTTCCACTTTCAGGTTCAGCTCCTCTGCCATAGTTTTTGGAAATGGGGGTATTTGTTACCCTAGATAAAGCATGGAATAACAAAATTCCCATGATCACTTTTCTTCTTCAAACATGTCCTCTGTTTCATCTTTTCTCTGAGATGATTGAATTGACCTCTATATCATCGCCTGAGCCCTTGTTTCCCTGAAAAACATCCACAATATGTGAGTATAATAAGCTTCATCAAAAGGAGTATCTAAAAGAATTTTGAAAACTCTTTTGGTAAAGTTGTCCATCACTTTTTCATGGCTTCTCTGCGTAGAAGTTTGGGGATCTTTTGCGTCCTCCTGGAGTGTCCCTCATCTTCTCTATCAAGATCCATACTTTTAGATGTGTCAGTATTCTGTTCTGAAGCTGTTCTGGTTGGACGCAAAATTAAATTTGCAGTGATGCTTGGCAGTCAAACCGGCTTTCTCATCTGTCGATTGATGCGCATGTCGAATTGTCGATCGATTCCTCTATCTCTATATCAGTGGATTGTCTCATGTAGGTGTCAATAGTTGTTTGTCGATTCACATGAAGCTGCTACTGATGCTGCAGGATTCGCTTTCGATCGATGCTCGTTGCTTGGCGTCGATCGACACCAATGCGAACTGCCAAATGACATTGAACTTCCACACAAAAATCTCCTTCTTGGAGCCTTTCTCTCTTCACTTCTACCCAAAAATCATCATCAATCAGTGCATTGAGCTGGTGCACCTGTCCAGGTTCTATTTTCCCCTCGATCTTTTGACCTGCTACTTTACACATTTGACCATTGAGGTCATGCAGGTTCCCATTCTCACCTGAGTCATTATAATAGTCGCAACTATTTGAACTCGTCTACTTCTATCGATCGATGTGGGTACGTTGCTGTCGATCGTTGGTATGTGATCAGTGTCGGTCGATGCTCGAGTTCTGATTTCGGTCAATGCTGTCCATAAAGAAGTTTCGGTCGATGCAGTGTTGGTGCTGTCGATCGATGCTTGTCGTCTTTCTTTGCGGATCGTACGTTCGAGTTTATTGGGGTCAGAGAATAGTAGTTCTTGTCCTTCATTGCTCCTGGTGTGTCTTTGCATGCACCTGAAAAACAAAGGAAAAGAAATAATTTAGTAACTTGAAAGTAGTAAAAAACCTAGACTAAATCCTAGAAATTAAATCTAATGCCGACCAATGCTTCCCGGCAACATCGCCAAATTTGACATGCATGTTTTTGTTGTTGTAGCAGGGTATGAATATCCTAAACAACTAACTATCAAATTAACTCTAGTATTAACACACAAATATTACTCTTGCCAAAAGAGATCAGGTGTAGTACTTAGGGATCGAATCCACAGAGAGCAATGACACACAATATATTTCTTATTTCTAAAGATTAAGCTAGGTGACTATATATATTGGTGGCAAACAATCAGTTAAAGAAATATTCTTTATCAAGAAGTAGAGATAGAATATGGAAATATGCTAATAATGCGAATATGTAAATATTCTAATAATGAAATATGGAAATTTTCTAATAAACTAACTTGATGCAAATGTAAATATGCTAGATCTAGGGTTTGAAGGCTAATGCCATTATAGTGGCTAGGAAACAAATATATGTAAATATACTAGAACTCAAATATTAATTATTTTGACCTTTTTAACTCCAACTCTCGTATGCGAGCAAAAGGAAAGGCCATCGATTGACGGCTATGGCCTGATGTCGATTGACGGCTATGGCCTGATGTCAATCGACGGTGAAATCCGAAGGAAGTGTGAACGAGAATTGATAAGTCCACCAGACTTATTAGACCAGCTATCGCATGCGCCTAACAGCCTGGTTCAATGGAGTCTATTCTGGCCTAGAACCTACTCTCGTAGTCGTCCATGTCCTACTTTCGAGATCCTAGTTAGCTACTCTAGGATGCAAGCATTAAGCACAACTGAATTGATGGATAGTAACTTAACTAGCAATCCTACTTTGGGCTAATCCATGATTGTTATCATTCAACCCTAAATCTAGTTGATGACTACTCAGACATAATCAAAGAAGGAACAATAGTCTAAATATAATGCATAGATAAAATATTGGGGTTCCAATACAAATCTTCCTAAGGAGTTTTGAATCTTCTCCCCTAAAAACCTAGAAATATAAGGCTTTTTAAGTTTTGTCAAGCCTTGCCTGCACTTGCACACCCTTTTTTGCTCTCAATACATAAGCATAAATATAAAACACCTAATACTTAGGTCAAAAATCGTCCAGGGCATTCTTATCATTTGTCTTCTAAACTTGGGCTTTTCAATCGACTGTCTGCGAATTGTATGTCGATCGATGGTAGGTGTGCAGCATCGATCGACCTTGGCCTTTCATCATCGGTCGACTCAAAGGTTGTGTCGTCGATCGACGATAGTCTTGTACTTCGACTCCTCAAATAGTCAACTACAGATTCTTCTCCTCTAACTGCTCCAAAAGCTCCAAGTATTTCCATATATCTCCAAAATGTTCCTGGACCTGTAAATAATCTAAAACATATCATAGAAAAAACATAATACACCCTAAATAGTGCCTATAACATGGCCTAAAACTGGTAAAAATAGACTATATCATAGACCCACTAGGATCACTTTCATTCTAACTGATAGATCTGTTAGGATTCCCAAAGGTATCCTTGAAGACGTGCCCGTAGGATACACGAATGCCACATACCTACAAACTTTGTAGTGCTAACATATTGACAAAGACCTCATGATCACCTTATCTTGGGAAGATCAATCTTAGCGAAAGCCGGCGCGATCATTGACGTTAGGGAATGACGTATATGTATAAACATTGGAGATTTACTGATGATTTTTTACTTGGAAAAACTTGATAAGAAACCTTTGGTCGATGGCCAAACTTTCTTAGTAGACCGTCTTTCCGAGCTAGCTGATGCATCATTTATAGGTATATATTCTGACCATCCTTTAGAAAGAGCTCTCACAACTCTTGAAGAGGACATTTTTGGTATGGACGATAGATATTATGAGTATGTTAGACTGACAGATGCTAGTGACGAGGTCATGCACGTCGATGTGAAGGAGGAAATCGAAGGTTCGCCAAGTGTCGATTCTGTAGCAGCAACGATCGACACCCACTTGCATCAAACAACTGGAGTTTAGTAAGAGCTCTGAAAATTGAACTTAAACAATTTCCAGCTGCATTTAAATATCCGTTCCTTTGCGATAACTCATATCATATTATTGTTAATGATAACTTGAGTAGTGGATAAATAACTCTACTACTATACAAGTTGCGTAAGTATCGAAAAGCTCTTGGGTATTCTCTCGACAACATCCCAGGTATCTCGCCGAATTTATGCATGCATAGGATACACCTGGAAGACGAGTCTAAGTCATCTATTGAACATCAAAGGAGACCAAATTCGAATGTAAAACATGTGGGGAAGAAAGAGAGTATCAAACTTCTGGAAGCAGCAATTATCTATCCAATTTCGAATAACAATTGGGTTAGTCTGGTACATTTGGATCCTAAGAAAGGAGGGGTTGTAGTTGCAAAGAATGATAAATATGAGCTAATCCCTATGAGGAATGTTACTGGGCACATGATGTGCATATATTGTGAGAATGGCTTAATTGCGGAAGTAATACAAAGAAGAATATACTAGTTAGACAGATGATCAAACATAGAAGGAGTTTGTGATTTGAGAGAGAATGAGAATGGGGAAGAACATGTTTTTGATTTGTGTGTATGGTTTGTGTTACAACCCCTCTATTTATACACAGGTGAAGATATTCAAAAGCTCCAGACATGATAATGAAAGGTGAGTTGGTGCAGTTGGTGAAGTAGGTGCAGTAGGTGAAGTAGGTGAGGTTGGTGAAGTTGGTGGTCGCAGGACGCCAATCGATCGATGCATTTTTGCCCTAAAAATGCATCGATCGATGCAAGGCGATACGAGTTTTGGAGTTTTGGTTCCATCGATCGATTGTATTGTACAATCGATCGATTACTTTCATTCGCAGAGTTGGCATCGATCGATGGGGTTTTGTGGCAGAAACCCATCGATCGATTGGTCTTCTTTTCTTCATGTTTCTCTTCAACACTCCCCCTCAAGCTTGACCATATGAAACAAGTCAAGCTTGGAAGTCATGAAGCATTCCCTCATTAAAAACTTAGCCAGGTAAAACCCCATGGGATAAAACCCCAGCCAAGGAAAAAGAGTAGAACACTTCATGAAGGGGAGACTTAATGAGATGGGAGTTCCATGAGTCCAAGCTTTGAATGAATGAACTCACAGACTTTTTGGTTTGCAGCTTTGGTGAAGATATCTGCTAGTTGCTCTTCACTTCGTGTATAACATGGCAAGATGATCTGTTGCTCCACGGCTTGTCTAACTTTGTGACAATCCACTTCAATATGTTTAGTCCGCTCATGGAACACATTGTTGGAAGCTATGTGGATAGCCGCCTGATTATCACAATGCATGGTTATGGGAGTGGTTTGCTCAATTCCCACATCCATTAGTAGGTTCTTTATCCAAATCAGTTCGCTAGTGAGCTTCCTCATTGCCCTATATTCCGCTTCAGCACTGGAACATGCGACTATCTTCTGCTTCTTGCTCTTCCAAGTGACTAGATTGCCTCCAATGAATGTGCAGTATCCTGTAGTAGACCTCCTGTCCTTTCTGTCTCCAGCCCAGTCTGCATCACAATACCCAACGATCTCAGTGCTATTGTTGCAGCCTAGCCAAACTCCTTGCCCTGGTGCCTCTCTAAGATATCTTAGAATCCTTTCCACCATGTTCCAGTGATACATTTTTGGTGCTTGCATATGCTGACTGACTTGGTTCACAGCAAAACACACATCCGGCCTTGTGATGGTTAGATAGATTAGCTTCCCCACCATTCTTCTATAGTGTTTTGGGTCTTCATATGGCTTATCTTCTATCTCCCCCTCACGCATTACTTTGTAGCCTTCTTCTAATGGTGTTTTGGCTGTTCTTCCTCCTAGATTACCAGCTTCTTTAAGTATGTCAAGCGTGTACTTTCTTTGGGACATGAACAGACCCTCATTGGATCTACACATCTCAATGCCCAAGAAATACTTTAGCTCTCCTAAATCTTTGATGTCAAAGCTTGCCTTGAGGAACTCTTTGGTTGATGCAATCCCTTTCTTATCATTGCCGGTGATGATGAGGTCGTCTACATAGATCAGTATGGCAATGATTCCTTGATTGCTGGTGAGGGTGAAAAGAGTATGATCAGCTTCAGACTTTGTAAATCCTTTTCCATTCAAGGTTGTGCTTAGCTTATGGTACCAAGCTCTTGGAGATTGCTTCAACCCGTAGATAGCTTTCCTTAGTCTTAGAACATTTCCAGGTTTTACCATGCCTTCCATACCAGGTGGTGGTCTCATATACACTTCATCTTCAAGCTCTCCTTGTAGAAACGCATTCTTGACATCCATTTGCCAAAGATCCCATTCTAGGTTTACGGCAATGGACAAGAGAATCCTGATGGTATGAAGTTTTGCTACTGGTGCAAATGTCTCAAGGTAGTCTTCTCCATATACTTGTGTATAGCCTCTTGCCACAAGCCGTGTCTTCTTCCTCTCTGGCTTCCCATTTGCTAAGTATTTGATGGTGAACAGCAGCATGCTTGTCACGGCTTTCTTGTCATTGGGAAGCTCACACTCAAACCAGGTTTCATTTTTGATCATGGCGCCAATTTCATCTTCCACTGATTTCCTCCACTCATCTATTTTCATAGCTTCTTCATAGTTTCTTGGAATAAATTCTTGATCCACACTAGTCATGAAGGCTTGGTGGCTGGCAGGACACTCTACTAAGGAACATGGAGTTTGTGAATGGTGTGCCACGGCTTGTGAGTTGAAGTACACTCTTGTATGTCGGATCCTAGTGCTTCTTCTTAGTGGTTGGATAGTTTCCTCAGTTGTTGTAGCTCCATCATCCGCTGGTTGATCTTCATTGTCTCTTGATTCTTCTGGTTGCTCTTCTTGATCATGAGTAGCTGTGTTGTCCGGCTGCGACTCAGTTTGATTCCCCCCCTCAGGATCAAGAGGAGCGTCCTCTGTACCTTCATTAAAAGTTCCCTCCTGGTCCATTTCTCCGGTTGGGTCTGGGCGGGTTGATGGAGGCTGAACTGCAGCTTCTCTTCTCGGTATTGTAATGCCAATGTTTTCCATGACTCTTCTTAAATTCTCAGCTCTGTCTGAGGCAGATTGCGACAAGTCTTTCACTTCATCCCAGCTTTTTTCTTCATAGTAACCTTTTGACTCAACAAACTTCACATCTCTGGATACTAAGACCCTCCTGGTCTCCGGTACATAGCATTTGTATCCTTTTTGTTGAGGTGAATAACCAATAAACATGGCTCTGGTGCTCTTTGGTTCCAGCTTGTTTCTTTGCTCTCCTGGTATCAACACAAAGCACACGCAACCAAATACCCGAAGGTGATCTATAGATGGATTTCTCTTGTTTAATACCTCATGTGGCGACTGATCCTGCAATACCTTGGTTGGTATTTTGTTGATCAGATAGCAGGCAGTCATCACGGCATCTCCCCAAAACATTTTTGGTACGTTCATGTGGAACATCATGCTTCTGGCTACTTCCATAAGGTGCCGGTTCTTCCTTTCGGCCACACCATTTTGTTGAGGAGTATATGGGCAGCTTGTTTGATGAATTATTCCGTGCTTGGATAGGTAATGCTTAAATGCATTGCTTGTATATTCCCCACCATTATCTGATCTCAAAATCTTTATCTTTGCAATGTAATGGTTAGAAACATGATTTTGGAAGTTTATGAATGCATCTAATACCCTATCCTTTGATTTAAGTAGAGTGATCCATGTGTATTTAGTTTTCTCATCTATAAATGTCACAAAATACTTATGGAGTTCTCTAGATGTGCAAGGTGCAGTCCATACATCAGAGTGGATTAAATCAAATGCACATTCATAGATAGTACTAGACTTAGGAAACACGGTTCTGCAATGTTTTCCTAGAATACAAGCTTCACACACTTTTTGAAAGGAAATACTAGGTAGCATGATGTTCAAGGCACGAGAATGAGGATGTCCTAATCTAGCATGCCACATGATATCTTTAGGGAGGTTAAAACAAGAACTTAAAGCAATAGATAAATCGGTTGTTGGCATAGTGTCTTCAAGTAAGTACAAGTCTCCTTTGGTTACACCTTTGCCAAGTAACCTACTAGTTTCAATATCCTGAAAATAGACATCATTAGGCGTGAAGGTAACATTGCAATTTAAGTCAGTAGCCACTCTTTTTACAGATAACAAATTGGATGTGAAATTAGGCATATAGAAAGCTTTGGAATCTTTTCCAAATATCCTAAGTTCACCAATCCCTTTAATTGGCACCATCTCGCCATTAGCTATAAGGACATTTCCTAGTGATGGAACAATATTTTTAATCAATCCTTGGTCACTAATCATGTGGTGGCTAGCTCCAGAATCAATTACTAGGGGTTTAGTTATTTTTGACTTTGTGCTAGCGTTCAAGGAGTGACCCGTATGATAAGCATGTAAAGAGGTACCAAGAATGTTACCAGAGTTATCTTTGAGGGCTTTGATGAGGTTCTCAATGTCAGAACGCCTGATGGACTCATCCTGGTTGGTTATTACACTCCCGGTGCTGCTGGATGCAAGTGCTTTTCCTTTCTCGGCATGATTGTTATCAGAGAAGTTGGCTCTGGCATTATAGTAAGGGGTTTTTGAACTTCTGTGGTTTGAGATGAGGGTGAAGAATCCAACATTTGTCCTTCCCGTGCCCTTTCTTCTTACAGTGATCACATACCCAACTTTTCTTGTCATCCGGTTTGTAGTAACTCTTGTTTGCACTTCCTTCAGCAGTGTTTGCCAACACAAGGTCTCCTCTTTTTTCAAAGAGTTCTACGGATCCTTGCTCCTATTGAATATGAGAGCACACCTCTTCCAAGGTTGGTAGTTTCTCGGCTCTTAGTAAGTGCTTAATGAGGTCATTGTAGCCGGGGTTCAGTGTGAGGAGTAGGGCGAACACCTTGTCTTGCTCCCTCCTTTCTTTCAGGATAGTTGGATCCACGGTGCTTGGCCTCAGCATCTCCATTTCAGCCCACAAGGCTCGGAACTTGCCGAAATGTTGGTTAAAATCCGTGTCTTCTTGGTGGAGTGAGTTTATAGCCCTCTTGACTTCAAATACTCTACTCAGGTTTGAAATATTGCCATACACCTTTTGAAGAGTGTTCCACAACTCTTTGGAAGTTTCACAGTATGAGTAACCTTCCAAGATTGATGTTTCAAGGCTGCTTTGAATGATGGACAACACCAAGAGATCCTCCTGATCCCATTTGTCCTTGCTAGCCACCACCACTTCCTTACCATCCCCTCCTTGGACGGTTTCTGTAGATGGTTTGTCTTCTGTCACGTATGACCAGAGACCTCTTCCTCCTAAGGCTGTTTTCACCAGTCTAGACCATAGGAGATAGTTTACTCCTTTGAGAGTAACCGGAATAGAGATTTTGGATGAGTTTTCCATTCTTGCGGATGCTTAGATGAAGGGGTTTGCGGAAGTATGTTAGAGAATGAGAGAGATAATCAGGTCGCAAGAGTGGTAGGCTCTGATACCATGTGAGAATGGCTTAATTGCGGAAGTAATACAAAGAAGAATATACTAGTTAGACAGATGATCAAACATAGAAGGAGTTTGTGATTTGAGAGAGAATGAGAATGGGGAAGAACATGTTTTTGATTTGTGTGTATGGTTTGTGTTACAACCCCTCTATTTATACACATGTGAAGATATTCAAAAGCTCCAGACATGATAATGAAAGGTGAGTTGGTGCAGTTGGTGAAGTAGGTGCAGTAGGTGAAGTAGGTGAGGTTGGTGAAGTTGGTGGTCGCAGGACGCCAATCGATCGATGCATTTTTGCCCTAAAAATGCATCGATCGATGCAAGGCGATACGAGTTTTGGAGTTTTGGTTCCATCGATCGATTGTATTGTACAATCGATCGATTACTTTCATTCGCAGAGTTGGCATCGATCGATGGGGTTTTGTGGCAGAAACCCATCGATCGATTGGTCTTCTTTTCTTCATGTTTCTCTTCAACATATATTACATGAATCTGAAACCATCTACAAGAAAGGATATCTTCCCACTACCTTTCATAGATCGTATGTTAGAATGCCTGGTGAACCACCAGTATCACTGTTTTATTGATGGGTATTGAGGATTTTTTTTTTCAAATTCCTATCATCCATAAGATCAAGAAAAGACAACCTTCACTTGTACATATGGTACATTTGCATATCGCAGGATGCTCTTTGGACTTTGAAATGCTCATGTTACCTTCTAGAGATGTATGATGTCTATTTTCATAGATATGATCGAAGATTTCATGGATGTCTTTATGGACGATTTCTCGGTGTATGGATCAGATTATACGTCATGCCTCAACAACTTTTGCAAGGTATTAGCCAGATGTGAGGAAAAGAATTTAGTTCTGAATTGGGAAAAGTCCCATTTTATGGTTAATGATGGGATTGTTCTAGGACACAAGGTATCAGCATCCGGTATCGAGATGGTCAGAGCTAAAATAGAGGTGATGACAGGTTTGCCAACACCCACCAATGTATTCTGGATTCTACAGGAGATTCATAAAATATTTTAGCAAAATAGGCAGACCCTTTACATCTCTCTTTTGCAAAGTCAAATTCGACTTCACTCCTGAGTGCCTAAAAGCTTTTGAAGAGATTAAGACAGCTCTAGTTACTGCTCCCATTGTGCAAGATCCAGATTGGAGTTTACCTTTAAAAATAATGTGCGACGCGAGCGACTTTTCTGTAGGCGCAATACTTGGGCAGAAAATTGACAAGAAGCTACATGATGTCTACTATGCTAGTAGGATGCTCAACGATGTGCAAAAGAATTGTGCGACAACAGAAAAGGAGTTACTAGCTGTCGTATTCGATTTTGAAAAGTTTCGACCTTGCCTAGTTGGTTCTAAAGTTGTTGTCGACACTGATCATGCTGCCATAAGGTACTTGATGCAGAAAAAGATGCGAAACCAAAGCTTTTAAAATGGAACCTGCTTTTGCAAGAATTCGACATAGAGATCAAAGAATAAGGGAGTAAAAAATGGAGTTGCTGACCATCTATCATGGATCAGAATTGAAGATGACATTTCCAAAGATGATTTCCTACCTACTGAGAATGTCTACAATATGAGTCAATGTTTATTGGTAATGTGTGTATGGTATCTGAGGGAATATTGCTCGATACCCAAAATGGATTGATCGACACCTCAGAAGAAGTGCACGTTTACCCACATAAATAAGTGACAATTGACATAGATATCAATGTCACTCATCACCCTACGCAAACCGATCTGGGTTCTCTCGGTGGTAGAAGTTCAAGTCGGGGGTGTGTGCGTTGACCGCAAGCAGTTCAAATAGACCATGGTATTCCGACATAATGAACTATCTTGGTGCTGATGTAGAGCAAGAAACATTTAAAGGATATACCAAGAATAAGTTTCTAAGAGAGATAGGAAAATATCATTGGGATAAGCCTTATCTCTATAAACATTCTGCTTACGGTATATACAAACGTTGCATTGTAGAATCTGAAGATCCGAACATCCTATTCCATTGCAATGGATCTGATTATGCTTGGCATTTTGCAAGTTTCAAGACAATGTGTAAGATTCTTCAAGAAAGCTTCTGGTGGCCTACCATGTTTTGAGATGCTCAGTTCTACATAGCACAGTGTGATCCCGGCCAGAGAAGAGGAAAAATCAGCAAAAGACACGAAATGCAGCAGAATTTCATACTTGAAATGGAAGTGTTTGATTAATGGGGCATTGAATTTATGAGACCTCTCCCTTCTTAATTTGGAAATAATTACATCCTTGTTGCTGTTGAATATGTATTTAAGTGGGTGGAAGCAATAGAAAATCCGAAAAATGATGTCGTTGTTGTCATAACACTTTTCAAAAGCATCATTTCCCTAGATTTGGAGTTCCTTGAATTGTCATAAGTGATGGCGGTTCTCACTTCATTAACAAGAGCTTTGAGAAGTTAATGAAGAAGCATGGTGTACATCATCGTGTGGCAAATTCCTATCACCCTCAGACCAATGGACAAGTGGAAGATTCCAACCGTCAGAACAATAAAATTCTGGAGAAGACAGTAGGAAAGACTTGTCTGCAAAACTTAATGATGAACTTTGGACTTACAGAACTTCATTTAAAACGCCACTTGGAACTGCACCATTTCACCAGCTTTATGGGAAAGCATTTCACATTCCAGTGGAGTTGGAACACAAGGCAGCATGGGCCGTAAAGATATTAAATTTTGACATCAAGCTTTTTAGAGAAAGGAGATTGATACAACTGAATGCAAATTAAAATAAGAAGTAATTAAATTGCATCATATGTAATTTTATTATATGCATTAAATGCACTACTTTACCGTCCAAAGTAAGTTATAAGCATGACAAACACTTTCTCAGAGTTTTGTGAGGGAAAGAAGTATGTGAGAAAAGTTGGTGGGAGGTGCGAACATGATTTGAGAGATACAAACACAAATGTGATCTGTTGTGTGATGAATGTTGCATCATTTTTCTTGTTGAACGTTTATTTGGTGATTATCCATTTCTGAAGCATGATCAAATTTATGATTTCTTATGGGTAGAAGCTCCAAATTCATTGCAGAAGCAAAACTTCTCGACCATTATGCAATTTCTTTAATAACCGCTGCCAAAACAAAATATTTATGGGATACAATATCAAAGTATGTTCTAAGATATGTATTCTTAACAATCTCTAACTTTCACTAAAGATATACAAAAATCTGGTGAATTTTGTTAAGGATGGATTTCATCCCTCCAAAGAGCCCATCGGATAAGAGATTTGGCCCAATAAGTTAAGGAAAATAAATCAACAGCTCTGTCAACGACTTGGTCAGCGGCTCGTAGCGAGAAACGGCTCCGAGCCAAAACTCTACTTGTTAAACAATTTTACTCGGCACGGATAGCAAAAGAGGCCGAGCTTGGCTCGGGATCGAGCTATCCGATTACTCGTCCCATAAAGATAATTTTAGTCCATTAAGCTCGCAATGACCTAGGGTGAACTAAAGAAGTAATGAGTCTACATAAGCGGACATAAAGGGAAAGAGCAGGGGAGGAGAAAAGAGCTGAGATTTAACAGCTAGAGATTAGGGTTTACATTTCCATTTCTCGGCCAACTTTTTCTCTCCAGAGTAATCTTTTGTTCTTATTTGTTAAACACTTTGTAGATCATAATTTCGACCTAATAAGACACCTTCGAGTGAACCCAAATCGGGTTCGGTTTCCCTTAGTCACACCGACCTAGCTCAGATCTAACAGTTGGCGCCCACCAAGGGGCTACCATAAATGTAGCATCACAACTCGAATGATGAACTCTAAAGACTCTACTGCCGAAGAAAATCCCGCCTCGGCCGCCGCCATGCTCACCATTACCGAGATCATGGATACTATTCCTGGCGCACTTTGCTCAGCAGAACGAGATACAAAAGGCGACGAACAAACGCCTCGATATCCTTGCCGCCTCTATCATCCCCGCTCCCGAGACCTCCAGTAATCCACCTACAGTCCGCAGGCAGCTCTTTTCTGTAAAACCATTGACAGGTATCACCAAGCAAGCCACGCAGTGCTGAACCAAGCAATATGTGACGTAGGACAACACTCAGAAAGCTCAGATCTTGCCACGATCTGGCAGATTGCTAGACTCCAAAACTTGTTGCAAGACATCCACTCCAAAATCCATTGTGTCACTAGCTCGACGCCCGAGATCGAAAGGGTACTTGAAGCCACCTTGTGAAACCCCTTCACCAGGCGTATTACCGACGTCAGGATGAGACAGGCAGATAAAGTTGGAATCCAACCATAGAGCAGCGAGTCAGATCCCACAGACCACATGTGATCTTCAACATAGCCATTGCTCGAGCACATTTCACCGACAAAGAGAAAGATGCCGGGTCCTGCCAACTTTTTGTCGAGAGCCTCTCTGGGCCAGCCTTGACTTGGTTTTCTCGACTAACGGAAGGTTCCATTGACAATTTTCATGATTTGTAAACGGAATTCTTGAAGCACTACGTCATGTTTACTCGATATGAAGCTTCCATTTCCGACATTTGGAAATTATCCCAGTCCTCCACCGAGAGCCTCAAAGATTACATGGAGTGATTCAAACAAGTAGTGTCAAAGGTGCATGTCACTGACAAAACCGCCGTGGAGGCCCTGCGAGAGACGCCATGGATAAACTCCGAGTTCCAAAAGAACCTATACTAGAACGCAACCATCTCCCCTGCAGGATGCTCTCCATCGCTCCAAAAACTCATCATGTTGGAAGAAGAATAAAGAGCATTTTACACTAAGCAGAACACGGCCAAGCAAACCACATCAAAGTCAACGGAGACACCTCAAGAACCAAGAAAGCAAACGTGTTACTCCAAGACAGACAAGAAAAAGACTATCGTATATGCGGTGGCCGGGGATGAGCAACCAGGCACGATGGTCGTGGTCCGAGAACCGAGCTAGAACGTCTGGAAAAGAGACACTAAAGGAAAAATTATCCCTCCGCGAACTTGCACGTCCAACAATCCATTGCCCCCTTTGACGAGAATAAATAGTGCGAGTACCATAAAGTCAAAGGGCACGACACCATGGAGTTCAAACAATTGCACGAGCTTTTGCTCGCAGCCTTCACCAACGGCCAAAAAAATATCGAGCCTCCCACATCAAAACCGGCTAAGAACAACAAGAGCTCGAGTAAAAGCAAAGAAAAGAAGAAAAAGTCTCAAGGCAAAACCCACACGGAACCTTCACAAAAAACCGAGACAAACACCCCCTAACGGAATGGCAACTCGTCTTCCGATGAAGAGAAACCGAAGTCGCACAGGAAAATCTTCACGATACTCGCTGGTTCATCATCCCCATCATTCGACGAGGACTTAGAGGAGGAAGACCTGCGGAAACTGCTCAAACGAAAGGCCCATGCCGACTCACAAAGTCCGAGAGCGACCAAACTGCCTCATGCATTCCTCGACTTGCAAGAAAAAATCAAGTGAGATAAAGAAAAAAAACAGTTGTGACTAGCAGCGAAGGAGGTTCTGAGCACATCGACTTGCGAGAAAAGTTGAACTCCAAGCCAACAGACTTGCGCGTCGAACTGAATTCCAGACTCCACGATCTTTAAAAAAAACTCAATAGCTCCAAGGGCGAATATGCCAACGCAAAGAACGACCAACGCCTTTCGATGGATTTGCGAGAAAAATTGCAATGATCAAAAGATCTCACATTGAACATCATCATAGGTGGTTCCCCGCCCTGTGACAATTCCGTATGGTCTGCCAAAGAGTTTTGTCGCAAAACCACGATAGCAAAATATTGGCC